>JAVSBS010019749.1:29119-154903 GCA_033124195.1 Coracias cyanogaster
TCACCCCAGGCTCTACCTCCCATTCAGCAGGAGCTGAAAAAGAAAAAAGAAAACAGTCTATGGGAGTCAGAGCCAGAGTCTCCCTGCTAGATCAGCTTGAACTTTGAGTCCACTTTCTCTTCAAGAGGAAAAGAATGAATGAAAGGGACAGATGAAGGAGGAAGGTGGAAGGAGGTGAAGAGAGGGCAGACCTGACCATCAGGTGAATTAATGGAGGACAGTCTGTCATGTCACTAGCGATGGCAGTGACACTTCATTATTGCTGCTGGTTGATGCCGACGGACGGGGGGAGATGCTCTTGTACAGTGTCGGTGGAACCCGCTGTGCCACAGCAGCTTTTCTGCTTCCGTGGCATCTCACTTCACCTGAGAAGAGAAGGTTTTCCCCTGTGGTATTGGTCCTTTCTTCACTGCTCTGGGGTTTTTCTCTTACCGTTGTGGATTGTGCCAATGCAGGCATCAAAGGGTACTAAGAATAAAAGGCAGGGGGAGGTGGGGCATCTGTCTTACCCGCAAAATAATAAGGATGAGAAATGTGTCTCGGTTAAGCTGCCAAAGATCTGCAGACGCCAGAAGGGTCCTTTCCACATGTATCGAAGCCCGATCCTGTTGTACAGAAGGGCAGAGTTAATGTGGCGTTGGCGGCCGGGAGCAGGGCGGAGGGAATGGAAACAAGGAAGGTTGAGGTCCGAGCTATCAGCATCCTTTTGCTTTCTGCCTTCTCGGCAACAGGCTCTGTTTGAAAGAGTCCTTGAGTCATAGGTGTATCTTGGGCTCTTTTTGCTCTCTTTGCTTTTGGCCCTCTTCAGGAGTTCTTAAATAGAACAAAACCAGATACTCTTTTTCCTTTTCTAACAGAGTCCTGGTTAATGGTGCTTTACGGTAATTGACGGTAAACAAATGGTGTTTATTTCAGCAGGCTCAACTTTTTTACTTCCTAAGGTTATTTTCGGTAGGGGAGCTTAGCTAAGTAACAGGTAAAGAGAGGGGCATCTTAAAATACAGCAAAAAATCATTTAGAAAACACTCAGATCCTAAAATGGCACTTTTGAGTTTCTACTGCCGCATGTCGCTCTCCGTCTCCTGTGGTGATATGTGGAGGCCCACGTAAAGGCTGAAGATTAAAAAAAAAAAGCTGTCATTTCTCCGTACGAATAAATCCAGAGGAAACCCGGCGTTGCGGTGTGGTGCGGCGGGGCCGGGCAGAGCCCGACGTGCCACGGTGCTGGCGCTTGACCCATCTTCCCGAGCGCGGAGGGGAGCGGAGCTGCCCTCCCGGCCGGGAACCCGCTGCTTTAATAGGACATAAGTGCTCGTGCAATGGCACTGGATCCGTGGCAGCTGTTTGTTCAATGTTTCATGCTTTTAGCCACATCTGCTCCAAATGAGTGTTAATATTGCAGTGGCATCCACTAAGGATGGGCTCTGTCAGCTTTGCTAAGCGTCAGGCTGACCCCGGTGACAACGGAGGAGCAGCTCAGCCCACGGTGCTCCCGCTCCCTCTGCCCCCCTTCTCTGCCTCGCCTGGCTCCGCTCCGTCAGAACCGGGGCGGGGGGGGGGGAGAAAAGGGAAAACTAAGACAGTGATTCTCAAGGAGAAAAATTGCATTTATTTCTAGCACCCTGTCCAGCAATGTCAGATAACAGTTTATTCATCCCCTGGCCCCTGTATGACATTGAAGCATATCAACAGTGACAAAAGTATATTGAATAATTATCTTGAAATTAATACATTATCCCAAACTTAAATAAATGTCATCTGATCAATATATCTTGGAATGGAAAGGGAAGAGAATGTGAAGGGCATCGCTTCATTATTCATTAATTTTAGAGTAATGTAGGCAGATGAAATGGTTATTTCAGAGCACTGCTATTATACTCACTGGCATTTTAAATAACTCCCAAGATTTAACAGTATATATTCCCTTGTCGAAGCAGCTTATACGTGTTAACACTGTGGGTTCCAGATTTCTCTGCTTGACAACGCTGCAGAAGAGCAGAAATATTATTCTGAGGCCATTCTTTTTTTGCCCACTTGACCACCTCTGTTTCCTCCATCGCTCCACAGGCCCAGGGCCACCCTCGCTGGCCCGTCGTGCCCTGGTCTCGGTCCAGCTGAAACAGCTGCACCTGAACGCTGGGTTCCTGAGAATGGGAGGTGACCCTCTTTTATCCGTATGTACGGCTCTGGCTAAAGACCAAGCTGCTGGCTGCAGTTTTCTCCGTGAGGAGGAAATGGAAGCTGTCTTCTGCCCGCTGAAGTCGGGAACGGTTGTTCGGCCTTTGTGGCTGGCTTCCCCAGGGAGCCGCGGGGTGAAGTCCTCCCGCTTCCCTCGCCTGGGACCGCCGGTCGGTCGGTGGGACGCGGCCGGAGCACGCCCGCGGACGCCAGACGGCCGCTGCCTCCTGCCTTCCCTCCTCTCCTCGGCCTTTTCGGAGCTAACGGGATTAACAGAAGCAAGTCCAAAGTGCACATCTGTGGGATTATGTTTAGCTGGCAATTAAAAACGAAGACCAAGAAGCCACATTAGCAGCTGGTGTTCAGGTTATTAAGTGAGGAACGCCCCAGCTGAGAATCTGGCCTCACAAAGCCTATTGCCCATGCAGGCGGGTGCAGAGCATGACCAATGCACGCTTGCAGGAGAAGATCTCGTGGATAATCAAGCGCCGCGGGGTGTTGACGGCAGAGCCTCAATTGCGTTAGAGGAGAGGACGCAGCCGTCCCCGGGTCTGTACTCGGGTGATGTGTGTCAGAGCACTACCAACCCTCCGCTAGACCATGAGCTGGTCCTGTCCCCCTTGGCCTCTGGAGATGGCGTGAAGATTCGCAGGACTGCACAAAAACCGCTCCTTGCTGCTGGTGGGGTTTGCAGCTGTTCTCTGGGATCCCGGATCCCGGTCACCGCTCTGGGTGGCGAAAGCCAAGATTTTTCTGACCGCAACAGCCAGAACTGCACAAAAAACATCCGGCATCCTTGTGATAAAAGCATAAGCCCGAGCCCAGCTAGTGTCCGGGAAGAGCTGGAGGGAGTAGTTCATAGTCCCTGTGTTACTTATAATGTGCCTTATAATTAATAAAATGAGAGTTGCTTCAGCCCTTGGAACAGCCTAGAAAATGCTCGCATAGGGAGATTTTTTTTCTCAGCTAAATAATAATAGCCATAATAAAGAAAGGAGAGACAGCAAGAACCGAATATCGTTTAACAACTTCTCTCTTTGACACATAAATCTTGGTTCCCTGTGTGCCGGAAGGGGTTTACCTGCAAAGTTAAATAGGTAAAAATGACCATTATGGGATGTGATGTTGCGGAGCGTGGTTACGAGATGCTGCTCTGCAGACCCCTCTCAGGAGCAGCTTGTTCGGGGCAGTGGCGCTGAGGGATGTTTGAGAGGGACCGTGGGTGCGAAGCTGCGCAGTGCGTGTGTCAGGGGACACATCGAGGCAAGTTTAGAGTTTTTACTTTATTTAGGTCTGCAGCAGCGTCAGTGTGAGTAGCAAATGGGAACAGATGCCTGTGCCAGCGGCAGCGACACTGTTTGGAGGATAGTACAGGTGTAGAGTAACCAGAGCAGTTGGATCTCTTGTTGGACCAAAAGTTCTTGATGGCAAAAACCATCTTTTTTGTTTACAGAGCCTTGCCCAAACCCTTAAATAGTCAAGGAAGGGCCGCCACCACCACCCATACATTGTAGGCAAGTCAGCGGGAGGTTGGCAGGGCAAGCGCAGCCCGCAGCCGCTCTACCTGCTGTCCACGCAGGAGCAGAACCCGGGTCGGTTTGGGTTCAAGAGGGGTTGGTCGAGCTTGCCAGGAGGTGCGGTAGAAGCATGTGTGGCATTGCTGGGCCTGTGAGATGGTCTGTACCCCCCTGCCTGTGGGAGCCCGGAGAAGGCGTCTCACTGGGCACGGCTCAGCGCAGAGGCAGAGACGCCAGGAAGGGATTCCCCTCCAAAGTTAGTGCTGCTTCCTCTGCAGACACACAAACCGAACTTCTGTCACTGTCTTCCCACCCCCTTTGGTTTTGCCCTAAGTATATTTTAAGGGCTGTTGGTTCCTATTTCTCTCAGGGTCATGTTTGAAGTGCTTGATGGAAACATAAACACATTAAGGTTTTCTGGAAGAAAACATTTAGGTTTACTCTTTCTGCTGTTGGTAAACGAAACTGAAACAGTAACAATTTTCACTGCTGCCTTCAGTCATCACAGGACTGACAGTATTTTACTTGGCAGCAACCTCAGAGGAGCCTGTCATAGCGTGGCTGGGTTAAAGCCTCGTGGGTTCGTACGTGGGACTCGTGATGCTGTGATGCCACCTCGCTCCCCGTGCAGTGGCCTCCTTTCCTCAGCTGTGTGGTGATGAAGCTGTGGCCTCCGCAGTGGCCGTGGGCCGGCAGCCATGCCTCTGTCCTCTTAACGCCCATGCCTTTGTCCTGTGGGTTTGCCCAGTTGTGTGCTGAATCCATTCACTTTGTGGCATTCCCACCTTGCTCTGTCACGGTCATCCCACCTGCCACCCGACTGATTCAGTGAGGGTTGCTCTGTCCCCATAATGCGAGAAACGGCAATTCATCTTTCCTGAGGCTTCTTCTCCAAGTCCTGAGTGGCTTTGTGTAGAATACTCTCGTGTTCTCCCAGGCTCTTAGTAGTTCAGGAGTAAGGTGGAGGCAGCAAAACAAGAACAGTCTTGAGGAAAGTGCTACGGGCCAGCAGCAGCGTATTAGAAGCACCCTTGTAGGACCCAAGTGTGCAAGCCCTACCCAGCTTGTGTTGGTTTTAAAGTGTCTTACGTGCTTTTGGAGTCCCATATAGAAGTGTCCTTTGAGCTCGTAGAACTTGGGTGGAGAATCTGTGGCTTACTCGATTTGCTACTTGGTGAGCTGCCTGGGTTTGCTGCAGGTAGTTCGTGGTGAGTTGGGTTCCTCCTCAGATAAATGACCTGGCTGAATTTCTGTGTTTTAGGTGGTGTGGGTCAAATGCTCAATGTATGCGATTTTTCAGATTTTAATGCTTCCTCCACCGTTGCAACTGCATCGCACAAGCAAATTGCCTCCTCAGCTGCGCGGCAGGAAAAGGAGCGTCGGTCTGTTTAATGACACCTAATTAGGTCTGCAGCCGCCAAATGACTTGTGTTGCCCTGCTCGGGTAGAGGTGCGTGGGTAATGAATTACCCGCTGTCGCAGGCTCACCACCGCTAACTAGGGCTGGGAGAAGAATCTTCTGCCAGTAATTTACTTGACAAATTTAACCTCTTGTTGTAGTCATAGTGAATCTTTGCAAAGTGTCACAGGTTTCCCGCACCCACCGATGCCGGTGAACTTTCCTTTGTTCCTCTTTCCCTCACCTGTGGCTGATTTTACGCAAATTTCCAGGCACATTGGCTGCTCGCTCTTCTGGAAATGCCAGCGCCGTTGCTTGGTCCCGTCCGTTGGGTGAGATCTGCGGTGGGTGGTGTGTGTCCCTCTCGCAGGTCTGGCTGTCCCTGTGGCGGCTGAAGCTGCGGCAGACGGTTTTACCAACATAGCCTTGCGTGCACCAGAAAAGCTACTGAAAGGTTCTTTGGAGTCCAGGAGGGCCGTGGGTTTTCTTGGTGGGTTTTGAACTGAGCCCTCAGATCCTAATCCCCGAAGGGCATTTTCAGCACGTACATTTGTACAGGCGTACGTGCGCCTAAACAACATTGCGAGGAATCGCGCGGCAGCCGTGAGAAACTGAAAGATGTTCCTGTGTGTGGCACGGAGGAAAATGATTCATTTCACAGAGGAGCAGGAAAATTGCAATCAAAAAGCAAAGCAAGGCCTGAGGTGCTAATAAACTGTAGCCCTTCTGGAGCAGGGAGCGTATTCGGCGAGCACCACGCAAGAGAGTGCCTGTGTCACCAACGTGTGCCAGGCACTTCAGCATGGGGAGCCATTTGAATGCGTTTCAAGACAGAGTATTGAGGAGAAAACACAATGAACAGCAAACCAAATTAAAACCAGCAACAGGAGAAGTCCTTTAACCGACTCACCCAGCCCCAGCTGACGCTGGGGTGCAGCGTGGGCAGAGCCGAGAGGCGTCTTTTCCTAAAGCCCTTTCTTTCCCAAGCCCTCTCCTGGAAGCCGCAGTCAGGGCTCGGAACATCTGTGTTTATTTTGCATGACAAACTTGTTCCTCGACTTGGACGAAATGCGCGCTGGTTTGGGAGCTGGGGGCTGCAGCTCTTCCTCAGGGTTGCGCTGGAGCGCGCGCGGCTGGCCGTCGCGCTGCTATATAATACATATTACATGACTTCATGCATATTTAATGGCAAGTGTGCTATATTTTTAATCTTTATAGCTTTAATGTGCGCGAGTGGTTTTAATAATTGGTGCTGCAGGATGGTTGCTTCCCAGAATTACCCTGCAAAATTGCTGTGTTGTCAGCCTTCGCTTGCGCAGGTTGTAAATTATAAAACTTGGGTAGTGATAAACTTGGCACCCTCTCCTGCTTTGCGGAGATGCCAACCTGTAGCGATAGTAGAAAGATACACGCTGGCAAAAATTCCTCCCTGAAGCTCTCCTCATCTTGTCCGCACACCCTGCGTGAGAGAACACGACTGGGAGGGTCCAGCAGCCAGGCTTGGTGGAGGTTGGCTGGAGACACCAGCATTGCTGCACCATCCCGGCCAAAATTGGTGCAGTCCAACAGTTTCCTGCGTATGGAGTGGTCTCTGCTGCATGGTTGCACCCCCACAGCCATTTCGCATCTCCAGCATGGGCTTCATGCCTCTGAGACTCTGCAATGAAGCAGGGATGGTGCTAAGGAGCAAAGGGGTTTGGGGGCTCCTTGAACCCCTGAGCTCCTCAGGCATGGTCCTCTGTCTACTTCCCACTCTGAGCATGGACACTTCTGCTGGGACAGCGAGAAACAAGGCTGATGTCCTCCAGCTGCCTCTGTTGGTACCCTGAGACCGCTCTTTGTCGTCACGTAATTCAAAGGCAGGAATTCAAAAAAGAGATAAAGTGACAGCTACTCAGTTTAACGAGGAAAAGGGCAAGTTGAACTCCAACAGCCCCCTCGGTGGGTGGAGGACGCAGCGCCCGTAACACGGGTCGGGGTTCTGCCAGGGAGCGTGGTGGAGGTTCGGTGTTTGCAGGCGCTGCCACGGGCAGCGCGTGCTGCGTGATGAAGGCTCCTGACTGCTTCCGCAGGCAGCTCTATTGAGGTGTGTAATCATTGAGAAAATACACCGTCGGTATTAACGTTTGCCTGCCAGCGTTAAGATTCGCCCTTCTAAGACTCCATAGCTGCTTCTGCTCACTCGCAGGAGACAAATAGGCCACTGCTTCAGAAGTACGTGTCCTACACCATCAAACTGGGAAGATCTCAGTCACCTTCCTGGCAATCCTTTTGGCCTATGTGATGAGGAATAATATTGTATATTTGATCAGTTAAAAATTAAGAAGTATCTGCACTGGTGTGCACACGGAGTCATGTACTGGGGACCTCTGTGGCTTCAAGTTCTGGTACCCAATCGGGGGGCACCAGCTCAAACGGGGCCATCTCAGATGGCCGCCACCTTGAGAAGTTTCCGTGCAGATGTGTGGCGTTTTACATACAAAGCCCCCGTGCGCGGAAAGCCTTCGGCATCCCGAGGAACACTTTAAGGAGGATAAACAAACAGCGGCTATCCCTGGAGAGAGTAGCAGTAAAATGGCCTAAGGTAACAAGAGCTCCTTTGATCGTGCTTGTTGCCTTCAGCCTGCAGCTGCTGTCTCTGAAACTTCTTTACCCCTGGGCAATATCTGGCTGCAGAGTCCTTTGAGCCTGGTTGGTGTATGTAAAATACCCTGTGCAGGGCACCTGCAGGAGTTTACTGGCGTGGCCGCTGACCAGCCTCCAGTAAAGCTTAGAGTCGAGGGCTTTGGAGTCGAGGGCTTTGGAGTCGAGGGCAAGGCGGCGTTGCCGGCAGTCGCGCAGATGCAGACTGCAGTGCCGAGAAGAACCCCTTGGGTGGGGACACCTGAAACCGCTTCTCCTGCCACCGGCTTGAGCTTGGCAAAATGTTCGAGGTGGCGGTTTCCAGCCTTGGGGAGCACAGCCCAAATTCTCTTGCTTGGCCGTCTCTATAGACTTTGTCAGTGGGGCTGCTCACGCTAGAGACCTCGCCCAAGCAGAAGGTGAGGCAGAGGTTGTTCCACTGCCTCATCTGCAGGCACCTCTGCACCTCTGCTCTGCAGAGAGCCCGAGGGAATGGCACGTTTGAGATGCTCGTTTGCTGCAGTCTTGGAAAAGTCTGGATTGAATGGGAGCAGAGCAAGCGTGTCTTCTACCAGTTCTCAAGATTTGGTTTGGCTTTGGTGCGGAAGGAAAACGAAACGACATCCCACTTGTTGGGTGCTTCATTTCATCCTTTCCTTTCGAAGGAATGTTTCCAGCTCCAGGGACTGAGCTTTTCGACCCTTCCTCCCTCTGCACGTGCCCACCTCTGCTTAGAGGTGGTTAGAAAATAGCGCACTGCAGAAGCAACCCCAGCAAAGTCCTTGTCAGGCAGATCCCACAAGCATTTCATTAAAGCTGCATTTTTTTTAACCAAAGTTATACCAACTCTTGTTTAAGACAGCAATGCAAAAAACCCTCTTGAATTGTAAGGACTACGTTTCTTTTTAATGTTATTTTGGCCTGGGATGAAGCTTTGTGTCACTCTCAGTGACATTTTTAAGCCTCACACTCAAACAATTAGGTGTTAATAACTAGCAAGGTTTAAAAGACAATTAATTCGTAACAAATGAATTCCATGATGATTTAAACTGTTTTCATTCACCCAGAAATACCGCAGGCAGGTGAGGTTCTTACCAAAAATATGTATCTCCAACTCCCCAGTAATAGTGGATGCCAATAATTTTCAGTGATATTAATCCTCATGAGCTCTTAGATGCCGAATTTTGCTTTTCCTCACTTGCTGCGTGTGGTGACTGTCGGCCTCAATGGCCATTCTACCATGGCTGTTTGCTGATGGGGCAAGCGTACGGTTTGGAAACAAGAAGCGTGTCTTATTTGAAGTAAATCCTGGCATTGGAAGGAGAGGAAAGAAACTGCTGCAAGGACAAAGCCATAACGGGCGCCTGCAGCCTCTTCCATGTGCCAGGCAGCAGTATTTTAACCAGATAAGAGTGTCGCAGCTTTAGTAGGACCTGGGTTCCTCCTGAGGGAAAGAGGGAAAAAATAATAATGATTTTGCTATTATAAAGCCTGTTAATTTTTAATTACAGAAGAGTAAGTGATTCTGCGGGTGGCTGTGGGCTAGTATTTAAAAGGCACCTGTCCACTGGCTCTCTCTATTAAACCCACTTGTGGATGCAACTGAAATAAAGCTTTTGAGGAATCTATATTATTTGACCGAGTTCTTCAGCAAACGTTTAACTTGGGTATCAGTGGGGCTTGGGCATATGTCGAAGTGTTTTGTAGAATGTGAACGTTAATTAATTGCTTGGAAGCCAGGCACAGCTCGTACCGTGCCCTGTTATTTATCAGTTGTGTTTGCGGAGTGGCTGGAGAGCCGGCGCTTGGCAAACCCGGCGGCGATGGGCTCGCTCTGCAAGGGCTTCCTGGGAAGGAGAATTGTCCTGCTGCCCGCAGTGCCTCAAAAGTTATTTTTCTAACGAGTACAAAAGCTTCAAGTACAGCTACATTTCTCATAGAATGTAAAGAATTTGATCCCGAAATGCCTGAGCGTTTTCCAGCGGGGTGGTTCAACCTGCACGTGGGTTTTGCAGGTCTCCGGTGCTGTCGCCAGCTGCTGTCGCCGCGCTGGACCCCGCAGCGCAGCCGTGTCTCCAGCAGTCCAGCCCAGCATCGACCCACCGCCCAGGGGCACGCCCGAGAGGCACAAGGGCAGAGGAAGGCTGCAAGGTAAGCCATGTTCAGTTCTTACTTACCGGGGGGGAACTTTGTGTCAGATGAAAGGGGGGTTAGTAAAGAACGCACAAGCCGTGAATAAAGTACTGCAAAGGGATGCAAATGCTGGGATTCCACACGGCACTCTGTGAAATCCACGTTTTTCCAACGGCCGGAGCATGCGCTTCTGTTTTGAGCAGCATTCAACGGGGGAGATTAAGGTAAGTGAGAGATGAAAAATAAAATAAAGCAGCTTTTTTACTGCCCCACTGCGTGCTTCTGATGTTCTGTTTCCTTTCGGATACTCTAGTTTTCATTTTACTTGGTGTCTATTGCCAGTTGCGCAGAGAACTAATTCATTGTGATACTTGTTTTAATATGCGTATTTTTGAATCAATGTGTCCAATTTGCTTTCTGTTAACATACTTGTGGGCAAAAGGTTTCATTCAACGCCAGGTAAGGGCACAAAGCCTTAGGCGGGGTTTAACCTGCTGAGCCTTCGGACGGGGGCTGCGTACACGGGGGCTTTGAGGGAGTGTTCCGCGCCGATCAGCCATCCTGTCTGCAACAAACAGGATTATCACTGGTTTTGCTGAAATTTAAAATCCTGATACGGTTGCACTTGAGGAGAGAGGGCGGGTTCAACAGTCCTTGTGTTCAAGTGTTCGCTTTACAGTGTCGCGTGTTTGCAGAACGAGCGTGTAAATCCTGGTAAAGGGGGTTGCTGTGGTTTGCCTCGCGCCCCTGAGACAAGCTGCACTGCCCGTCTGAACCAGTACCAAGCGCTCCTGGAACTGGGAGTGTTCGCTTCTGCGTTCCTGTCGCTGCGGAACTTTGGAGAGGAATCGGTCACGGGAGTGTTTGTGCATATGGGGAGAGCGGGACGGGAGAAAGGGAGGAGGACTGTAGGGAAACCTGGGCTGGAGCCAGCAGAAGCACCTGGTGGCACTTGAGAGGGATCGGGGACACACGGAGCAAGGAGGCCTTGCAGGACACCGGCTGCCTTGAGAGCGTGTTGCTAAACTGATCTCTCAATCAAAACGCTGTAATGTGACCAAATGCACAGAGTCCTGCCGTGGTTTTAGCCTGCGTGTGGTACGGAACGCACAGGTACACGGAATTTCCTCTTTCCAGAAGGATAAAGCATAATGAGAAAGATGTAATGGCACAAGGTGCTGGCTGGGGAGGTGTAACAACCCAACACTGAAATCAGGTGTGAGGTGAATCAAATACCGGGACACACGAAGCATCGTCTTCAGGAAAAGTGTTTCTCCTCTGCTAGAATGCAAATTAGGAGTTTGTAGTGAAAATAAAAGCAATAAAGCATTATTTGAGCAGAGAGAAGCTCCTGGCAGTGCCACCGCCTCTTCGACAGCTCTCTTTCTAATCACCATTGCTTTATCAGGAAATGTTAAGTTGTATTTTTTTTATTGATATTTATGAATAAATTCTTCCGGCATCATACCTATAAAAGGTTCATCACAGACCAAGTACTACTCTAACCTTTTAAGCTTCCACAGTAAAACCTGTCGTCTTTATTTATACAAGTTTGGGAAAGATACAAAATGTAATCATAACGCCCAAGGCAAAATTTTATGGCAGTTTTCAGAACTCCTCTCTATAAAAACTACTCAAACCTACAAACATAAAAGCTTCCAATAAAATTTGCTTTAGATCCTAGTCATAAAAGATAGATTTCTTCCCCTGGTCCTGGAGCTCCAGGTGTCCAATTGCTGGGCTGGGCTGGGAAGGATGCTGCGGATAGGGGCTTTACCGGAAACCTGGCAGCCGAAGGCTCACGCTTTATCAGCCCAGGTTAACGTGCTTTTACCATCCAGGGTGGATTTAACCCTGATAACTCAGTCCGGATGGTATCTGATGAAAGGCCTGAGCATTTTGGTTCCGACTGCAATTAGAAGTGTACGTAGGAGCAAAGCCTGCTGCTCCCGAGAGGAGAGCAGAGGCAATTCGCAGCTGGCGTTCTGCAAAATAAAAGAAAACCACAGACTCCCTCTTTTGAGGCGCACACCTCAAAGCTTTCCTGAAAGTTCATTGGAAGTAAGAGCCACTTAGATCAAAACTGTGCTTTTACGGAAGTGTTTTTGCTAATGTGTTGATAGTAGGAGATAGTTTCCTAAAGCCGCTCCTTCCAGTGGCGGCAGGAGGCTAGAAGTCGCCCCGAATGCCTTCGGCTGGGGTCTGCGCCTCGCTGTTGCGGGACTTGGCTTTGCCTCGCGTTCCCAAGCCCCGCCGTGCGCTCCGGCTCCTCCGTAGCCGTGATGGTCTCAATGTTCTTTGTGAAGATGGCGGAGGAACGCTGGTGTTACCCGGTCTGCTCAGCGTGGTGAGCCCACAGCCCACGTCTGTTGGGAAGGTTCCCTGTGCCCAGCGGCTTTCTGAGGGGCTTTTCCTCTTCCTGCGTTGGAGCCGAGCGGCGTGCCGGCGGGTTTCCTTCGCAGCTGCCGCGGGGTCTGGCCTGGGCAAGGGCAGGAGGCAGCCGGGGCAGCGGGGCAGAGCGGGAGATGCAGAATGGGCGGAGAATAGATGATGTGGTGCATGGCAGGTTTTTTCTGTTTATCTTGAAATAGACTTTAATTACAACTCTGCCTTCCCATTTGTGCCTTATGTAAGAAATTGGCTCTCAGAGTATTAACAAGGCAGCTGTTAGTACTTGTTTAATATTTCCCTGTCTTCTGCTCCGTTAGAGAGGGCTGCATACTTAGTATCGGCTAGGTTTGTTAATTATTAGTTAACTCTGCTTTGTGGGTATTGTCTAACAAGGGAACGTCTCCCAGGTACTCACCATTAGCTATGGATTTGTAGAGCTGCCGTATCTTTCCTGTGTCCCAGTTTAAAAGCTGCGTTTATGGAAAGAACTCTTGGGTTTTTCCATAGCAAAACTCTATGGAAAACATAGAGCAAACTCTGGGTGTGTTTATGGAAAATGTTCAGTGAAGCAGGTTTCTCCAGAAATGATTAGAGGAGTGAGGTGCTCACGTGCCGTGGAAAGAAGGTCACTACTGAGATAACCTGATGGTTGCTGCTCTTGAGGGCTGCGCTGGTGTGTTTGTGCGGCTGGAAATGTCAGAAGGATGTTGTGGGAATGGCTGCACGATCGGTCAGGTCCCCCATTCTGAGAGGGTGCTTTTTTTTTTTGGCTAGAAGGCTGACAAAACGGTAACTTCCCTGGCTACGCAGACAAAATTGTCCGCCAGCCAACAGATCTTTGTTGCCTTCCTCCTTCCCGACAGCGCCGAGGGAGCCTGAAGTACAGGAATATCCCCAGAGTCCTAAATGGCCTTCAACAGACATGTCCTAATGAAGCCAAGTTAAAAATCTGTAATAAATTAATGAGAATGTTCCTTTTAGTGGCAGTCATCCATACACTCCCTCTTATGGCACGTTTTAATTATTGTTACTAATGATAGAGTTTTTGGGTCACTGCCTTCAGAAAGAAGCAAACCAGAAAACTTCTTTCTTCTAGAAACAAGCATTCTCCAGCTCCTGCAGTGCACGGGCTCCACGGGGAGAAACCCGGAGCTGTTGGCTTTCTCGGTTTTGGTGGTAAATGGAGCGGTTCATTCCCAGTGCCTTTGTGTCCATTACCTTTCACCAGCTCTGAATGCACTTCATTTTCTTTGAGCTTTGGCACGGGATCAGAGGGTGGCTCTCAGCCTCTGATCTAAATAAAATAGTAATGATTTTAGGCGGTGCTGTTTGCATTATTCATTGCTCTTGGCAAAACAAACGTTGATCTTATAACACGGCTATTAATATTTTGATGGAGTAATGAAGCCACCTGGATTTAGAGCAGGGACGGGCTTCTCGACAAGGCGATGCATGCGCTTGCAGGCCCGCCTGAGGAAGCCCAGTGACGGCAGGCAGGTTCACCGGGGCTCCAGGGTGGAAGTGTGGCAGGATTGTTGCCATCCGCTGCGCTCTGCTCGGCTGCTCCGCACAGCAGAGAGGTGCCGGTTCTCAGCCCCAGATCCTCCTTGGCAGAAACAGGGCTTGAATGCTTGGCCTTTTGTGAAAATAAGCATCTTCTTAGCAGGAGTGTGAGGTAGGTAACTCCCTGAAGCCTTAATCCTTACAAGATTGGGGAAGGGAAGGAAGAAGCTTTCCACAGCCTCTTCAGCACTTGTAATGAGTGGCGGTTTCCACAGGAGGCTTCTCCCAAGCTATTGATTGCCTGAACTATCCGTATCTCTGGCTTACATGCTGCTGTCAGGCACCTATTGTGAAGGCTTGACAGCATCATCAATATTGGTATTAGAGCTACTTTTCCAGTTTATGAGGACAGAACGTGTGTGATTGATATGGAGGCACGTGAAAAATTGTGCAAGGTCACTGCAATTTTTTTCCTGGGCTTTCGCAGAAGCCCTGTTTGCTTGCCTGTCTCCTCAACGGGGAGGAATGAATTCATCAGTGCTGCTGCGAAGTCAGTTGGCAGAATGAGTAAGCAACGCGCCGCCCAGGCTCCGCCTGCCTGACGGAGAAGTCTGGGTCCTGACGGTGCCTTCAGAGAGCACTTCCGTGGCTCTGGAGACAGCCAGTGGGCAGGTGACCTCCCGTGGAGCCACAGATCTTCCTGGAGAGAGAAGGGAAGGGAGAAGGCTCCTGGTGAGCCTGCTCGTCTGAAGGAGCTGGCTCCGTGGGCGAAGGGGCTCACAGATGCAAGACCTCAAACACAGGTTTGCAGCTGTTGGTGCCGTTTCAGGAGAGAGGTGCAGGTCACCTCCTTAAAGGTGTGTCTGTGTGGATGGCATGTCCACGTGTTCCACGAAGCGGAATAGTGTGACAGCTCACCGTTCCCTGATTTCCAGTTCCATTTTCCCTTGCTGCTGCTACTTCTGGCTGAGGAAGCAGAACATGGTTCTTCCCCAGAATGTCTCCAGATGCAGACCTGGAGTGCACTTGCCACCGGCTGAGCTTGTGCTGCTCAGACAGCTCTCCGTAACACCCTAAAAGCTTTGCTAGGGCCTGAGGAATGGGCCGCGTGGCTGCAGCGGTGCTGACCCTGCCGCTCAGTGCCACGGGCTGGATGAGGGCTGCAGACAGTCCAGCCCCCATCAGCAGCCGTGCGGGTTGGGTTGCAGCAGGAATGGGGTTAGCGACCATATTGCGGCTCCAAGAGTCTCTGTGGCTTCCTCATGGCTCCAGCAGGGAAATAATCTGCACCAGACTCGTTTCCTGGCACCGGCTGCCGTCCCTCCGTGCCAGCTCCAATGTGTAGGCTGGCACATCGCAGCAGTGAGGGGGGCCAGGGAGGGAGTGGAAGCAGAGCCCTGGCTCCGTCACCTCCCGTTCTGACCTGCCCCGTCCCTGGCTCCGTCACCTCCCGTTCTGACCTGCCCCGTCCCTGGCTCTGTCACCTCCCGTTCTGACCTCTCGCTGTCAGCACCACCGGGCAGCAGGAGTGTCCTGGGAAGGATGGGGCCCCCAAGGCTGTCCCTTGGGAAGTGGGGGCTCTGGAGCAGCTGGTGCTTTGGACGGGAGCTCAGCACGCTTTGAATTCGGGGCAGCTTTGCCACCGCCTTTTCCCCCAGCCCCATTTCCACACCAGGTAGCGCGGGCGTTGTGGGTAGACAACAGTGCCCTGATGCTGTGCAGCTCAGGGACTGTCTACACCACAGCTTGTAATGTTTAGAAATAAATTGAGGGCTGCCTTCCCAGGTCTGGAGAAGTGCTGCAGGCCCAAAACCCAAGGCAGAGCCTCCCACCCCTCCCTGAGTGCAGGCACAGCCTCTGCCTGCCTGTTAGGCTGGGCGTGAACTGGTTACTACTGCAGAAAGAGCGCATGGGATAGAGGAGTCGTGGCTGAGCTTGGGGAAATCACCCACCCCACAAAGCAGCTTGTTTCCTATCTCTTCTCCTTCACTCTTTGCCTTTGCTTGATCATTTGCTTATTTGTAGTGCTCCCAAAACCTTGAGCATGAGCCGTCCCCTTTTCCTTTTCAGTTACTCCATTTCCTCACGTTCTTCTCTTGCTGATGTTGCTTGTTGGTACAGAATCCAGCACCTCCAGGTTTACAGCCCAAGTATTTCTCTTCCGCCGAAGGCAATTCCTGCAGCGGGAAGTCGCTTCCACTGAACTGTTGTTGAAATTCCACCCTGAAAGCAGCTCCGTTTGGGAAGAGCCAGTTTTTATGTAGGTTAGATCTCAGCTGCTTTTTTCACCTGCCTGGGCATCCATGTAGCGAGTGGAGACGAGGCAGGAATGTGTGTAAATGCCAGAGCGAGCGCTGCCTGTTAAGCCTTGGAACTTGACACATGAGTTAATTTCTGCGTTCATTTTGCTTTATGATAAAGGTTGGCTTCATGCTTCTCCATATGTGAAACCAGAATTTGCCTTGAGCTGCTTTTTTAGTAGCTCTGGAAAATGAAATTTCTTGCAGGGGCGAAGCTGGAAGGCAAGGTCTGCGTGTCGTGACGAGACCGCGACGTGTCCTGCAGCACGGCGCGAAGCTTGCTGAAAATGGCCTTTTTCAAAATATTTCCGTCAGGGTTTTTTATGCTCCCTTTCTTTCCAAATGTGCTCCAGTTCACACGTGGCACGGGGCAGTCAATAGCCGACAGGACAGTGTTAACGTGGGATGTCCCCACGGGGTTAATGTCACTTTGCTACCTCCAGAACTAAGCTGTCTGCCTACCAGAGAGATGGGAGGATTACGCGTTACCTTTCTTATTAACAGTGGGACCTTCTACCTGGAGATTAAAGAACAAAAGCCTGGGAAGACAGTTAATTATAGCTTAAGCTTCACAAGCAGAGTTAATGAATTTTAACGTGCCTCAATTAA
The DNA here is from genome assembly GCA_033124195.1 of Coracias cyanogaster. Classification (NCBI taxonomy): domain Eukaryota; kingdom Metazoa; phylum Chordata; class Aves; order Coraciiformes; family Coraciidae; genus Coracias; species Coracias cyanogaster. The sequence goes on from JAVSBS010019749.1 coordinate 45,772, forward strand.
TAACTAATTGGGTTTTGCGCCTCAGCTGTGAATGGAAGTGTGGGGATGTCCAGGAAAAAAAATGGGTCTAAAGATGAGCTTTTTAAATTGAAATACTGTAGGATCCTTCTGCAGGGGAAATGGTGCCCCAGCGTTATTTCACAATTTCGGTGCAAAGGGGAAATCGAACGGGAGGTTGTTTCCAAGGAGAGATAAATGGTCCCGTTAGGGTACCAGCAATCCGCGGTGTTATTTGGTCACCCGTAGTAGGTAGGTTAGAGAGTCCTCAGTCCAGGCTGGTACAGAAGACCATGCCTTAGTTCTGAAGGGCCGTCTCGCCATGGACTGCTCCCACATTGGACGTCGTCCTCGCACAGTTGTGGTGAAATGACTGCGAGGATGAGCCCTGAAGCTCTTGTGTAAGCCCACCCCGAGAGCTGGTGGGGAAAGCCGCTGGGGCATGAGAGGTGTGCTGCCTCGGGGCTGGGCCCAGGAGCAGCGATGGTGGCCCATTCCGAGCTTCCTTGAGCCCACTCTGCACTGAGGGCCAGGGACTTGAAGCAGGTTCCAGGAAACCTTCTGATGAATCTGGCCCAATGGGAGTCTTACTTAAAAACTAATGGGAGGTGATGGCCCAGCAGTATGCCAGAGAATGTGTTAAAGCTTTAACTTTTCATTTAGGGTTTTTGACAAGACACTGCAGATTATAAATAATGGATGAATTCCCAAAGTATGTCTGCACTTCCTGGCTAACTTCCCACATGGGTGAACTGTGAGTTTTCTCCTTAATTATCTGTAGGAGAACCTCTGCATATTGCTCTTTAAGCATATAATTATCCTTGATCATTTGGGATGAATTATATGTCCTTACTACGGTATGGATTTGGTCCTAGTGGAGGACACAGAGTCCAGCAGATAGAAAAAGATGTGAAGGACGTAGAACAGTGAGGCGGGAGGAGGAGCCTCCGCTGCTTTCCTTTGAGGACAGGGTTTGTTCAGAAGGATTTAAAAGCTACAGTGGAGTGGATCCTGCAAGCACTCGGTCGTGTGGGCTGCTCCTAAGAAGCAGGTTGCTCTTGTGAGTTTTTTTTACGTTATTCAGCCCCAAATATATTACAGTTTTTTACAAAATACAAGTTGGTCCGGTAAGGAGAACCTCTGTCCTACATGGTGTTGAGTAATGGATCTGACAAGGAGACTGTGTCTCCCCTGTGGTGTTGGGTGAGTAAGCAGTGTCTGTGGGGCTGGGGTTTATTCTCTGCCGTGTCCCGTATGTCTGGGCGCTTACCCTGTCGCTGACTGTGGAATCTCTGTGGCTTCCCTTCCTAAAGTCTTCTTTGCAGAAAGCAGCCAGCCTGCTCCCACTCCCTTTCCACGGCAGCATTTCTCATTGTGCAGACTGTAAGTGATGTTATATACGCAGAAATTCCACGTCTCATGTAGAATACTGGACAAGAAGGAAGTATAAAAGCGTGATAGGTGGAAATAAAGGGCCTGGCTTAATAGCTTTCAGTCGTGCCTCTAGTGTTGAGGTCACGTTCTTGAGTAGCTTGGGAGAAGACCCCTGCATGCAGCTTGGACATTACTCAGGCCCGAGCCTGGGTGTTGGTTTGAGCAGGACGAAGCCCTGCGAGTAGCCACTGGGGCTGGGCGAGCGTCAGCCCAGCAGTGGACTCGCACCAGAATGTTCCATCGCTGAGCTCCAGGTGTCAGAGAATTTAGGCAGAAAGAAATGACACGTAGCATAAATTTTTTTATGCTCTAGGATGGATTGTGCCTGGTAGTGCTATTGGTCTAATGAGATATTTTATGTCTTTTTCTATTGGAAGAGGATTATTTTTAAGCTCACAGTTAAGAGAATGTCCACTCTTTTGCTACGATGAGCATGTAATTCAGGCTCCGGTGGGAGAAAAAAATGACCAGAGGTAAAGCATAGCAAAGGTGAAATTGTATTTGTAGTAGTTAAAAAGAGCGATAAATCCTGGAGAGTACAAAAATAGAGGAATACTCTGCATCTCAAACAGTAGAAAATTGTCGGGTTTGAATTTGGTGCTCTGAGTGTGAAGGAAGAAAAGAAAATATATGTGCTGTTCTCCTCCTTCAGTACCCCTTCTAAAGAATATTTATCAGCAGCCTCAGCCACAAGGTAGGAAAACACACAGAAGCCAGAGCGCAGCTTTGGTTGGTTTTGTTTTACTTTTACTCTTTCTTTGTTGTTGTTGTTGCATTTGAACGTCCTCAGATGAGCATGGCAGTAATAGAAAAAGAAAAGAAATGATTAATTTCTTAAATGCAGCGTTGTCACGCACCGATCCTCCGACGACAACTATTTACACTGGGCTTCTCATCATGCCCTTCACAACTGCCGTACAATAAATAATAAAAGATTAAAACCCTAAACCTGGAAAACTTAGGAAAAAAATATTAGAAAATTTTATTTCAGATTATAAAAATCCTTGAATGATTTACTTGAAGGGACAATTTCATTGCTGCCATGTGCAGGAACTAATGATCACGCAGGGCTCCGGATTGGTGAGAGGGTTGCTTGGGAAACATAGTCAGAGGTAGGCGATAAAGTCACCCTTTCTCCATCACTGCCTCACTGTCACCAGGATAGCTTTTACCATTTGTTACAAGAAAATATACGTACATATTTATATCTGGGTGGCAATAACATTGGCAATAACACTCACTGAGCGATCCATGTTGTTTTAAGGAGCCCAGCTTGCTTCCCGGTGCCAGCGACCCTTGTCCTGCGTGAGTTGGGGTTAAAGCAGAGTTTCGAGTGATGGAGGCAGCTTCCCGGCTCTTGGTGCTTGTGAGGAAAAACATTCTTTGTCATCAAGTGTGTTGCTTAAACGGGAAGCAAGCGACACGTGCGCCTGGGCCCCTCTGGGGCATTACCCAAGCAACCCGCTGCCTTGGGATCTGGGACCTTGCGGACCTCGCGCTCTCCTCCACAGAACAGGGCATCTCCCACGGCTCCTGAGAGGAATGCCGCTGGAATATAGGATGGGTCGGTTACTGCCGAAATGCGAAAGTGTGTTTGGGATGGCCCTGGGGGCAAGGATCCTAGGTCCGGGTCTGTTTCAGCTGCAAACCACATCACACAAAGTGTGCATTTGATGTTGTTGTTTAAATAAACAACCCGGTGAAATTAGCTGGTTGTGTGCAGCCCATCGTTAGGCAGAGCTGTCAGTGGACTAGCAGTTGGTGATGCCAAAGCCAGGAAGAAACACAATTACAAGTAAAAGATGCTGTAGGCTACAGAACGCGAGTGCCTGTGCGGGGGGGTGATGAGGAGCCCTGTGGTTACTAAGCCCCAGCCGTGCCAGCTGCGCTGCCTCCCTCGAACGTGTCTGCCTTGCGGGGTGGCCGGTGCCGCTGGCGAGCAGTGTGGGGTCGTGCTGTGTGGGCCGGTCGCTCCCCGTGTCCCCCCGCTTCGGGCTGACGGCTCAGAGTAGCACATTGCTGGTCTGTGTCCGTCACCGCAGAGATCCTCTGTGTGTGGTAGCTTGGGGAAACATTCTCCGTGCTTCCCAGTGCTCTTTCTTGTTGAAGTCTCACTGCATTTATCCACTCTAGCAGATATTGAGTCTTAGTCTTGACTCAAGATTCAGTATTCTGCATTCATCTGCCTTGGCGTGTAGCGTTTGCTGTGATTTAGCCTAGCTACCACAGTGATGTAACCCTGACTGCAGAGGTCTTGGTTACTTACTCCTTGACTTTATTATAGTCAGCGATGCTGAGTATCTCCCTTCTTGCCCCATTCTCTAGGTCTCACTTAGGCAGTCAGGAGACGACTAAAACCTTTCTGGTTCTTCACTGCTAACTTCCGTCCAGCATGCAGGACAGTTGTTCTCGTCACAACCCTTAGCTAGCAGCCGAGCTCTGTGCTCCCTCTCTGTGGAATACTCGGGAGCTGCCTGGCAGCGGGCAGAGGTTTCAGCTTCACGGCAACCGCTGGCTTTCGTTGGGCACCGCAGTCACTGCGGATGGGTGAGCACCCGCAGGGTTCTTCTCCATTCCCTGCCCGGGGCCGGGGAAGGTGCTATGAAACGCAGTGATGTACCCTGTAGGACCACGCTGCTGGATTCTAGATTTATTCCCCGAGGAACCCTGTGACTGTTGTTTGTCAGACATAGGCAATGGTTTCACCACCTTCAGAAAACAGATGGAACAGTTTTTATGAGAGCTAGGTCAAAAATAGGAAGATGTATCTTAACGTTAGGGCAGAGCCTAATGGCATCCACGTGAAGCTGGATGTGGAGATAAAACCTTTCATTAGACCAGATGAGGAGGGTGAAAAAATGCATTAGACGAAAACCATTAAAAGACTGTAAGCATCATCGCTTCTAAACTGGAAATTGCAATCTCTGGGGGGAGAAAAGCTCAGCTACTTCATTACTGAAACACTGAATTGCAGGAAAATGCGTTTTCCTGGTTAAGGTACTTCGAGGTTTATTTGGGGCTTTTTTACATTGGTAAAGTTTAAAAGAAGAAGAAGAAAGAAAAGCAGCATCCTGCAGCTGAAAGGAAGTTATAAACTCGATGCCACTTCAGTAAGCAAGTTCCTTCCTATTGGGGTAAGCTGATACGAGACTGAATTCTTGGAAGAAAATAAGTGGCTCAGAAGCTGTGGTGCAGTCCAGCTCTTCACCTTCCCCTCACCATCTGAAATGCGTCCAAGATGGGGAGCAGTTTTGGCACCTACCTTTGTGTCTGCACAGAAGGGCCAGGGAGCGGTGCCTGCCAAGCCCAAGGACCTTCAGGAGCCGACAGCCTGAACCCCACAGATCACCGGTCATGCGTGCGCAGCGCCTGGGCCTTCGTCTGCCCTCCTTCCAACTCCATCTCCCGCAGCCCAGGCGTCTTGGCTGGCTCAGGCATCCCGCTGTCAGCATCTCCCGCCGTTTCGCACGGCTTGCTCCTTGAAGGGGACTTGCAGCCAAAGGAGAGCCGTCAATGTCACGGCCCTGATGTGTTTATCATTCAGGGGCGGTAACAGGACAGTTGGTGATACAAGGGAACCAGTCTGCTTCTGCGTGCTCTCCAGAAGTCATAAGGAGCAAGTACAAATGTGGTGGTCATGGTGTCCTGACTCGGTCTCCTGCGTGTACGCCTCCTGAGCCCCAAAGCTGCGAGCATTTGCATTTGTTGGGGTGTGAAGCACCACTTAAAAAACCCACGATTCTCTGCAGACATGACCGATGGCACGGCAAAGGGTGCTTGTGCTTCTGCAGACACGTTGGTGATGTCCACGGGCCAGCAGCGCTCAGCTGTCACACGGGGGGAGCCGGACCCGTGTGGTGTGGTTCAAATAGCCTCGTCACAGACGCTGCTCTGGCCCCCCTGCTCGTCACCTGAGGCTGCAGTCCTAGCGAAGCACTTCCCCCTGCTTTCAGGGCATGTTCAGCAAAGGCAGGTACCCACTTTTAAGCACGTACTGATTTTTTGGGGTTAGGCACAAGGCTGAAGACTTCTCAGAATAGCAGTGGTCAGGCATGGCCACCCTAGGAAATGCTGCCTCTTGTCTTGAAAGGATAAAGCTTGGCCCTCGTGTTGAGCAGCAGCCCGAATAGGGCAGGATTGCTCAGCAAGAAAGACCTCAGCTGCTGCGTTCTCTGCTGTGGGACATCAGTTTAAGCTCAGATCTTACTACCTTCAAAGCACGGGGCATGACTTTTATTTTCCAGTCCCTTCCTCTTTGCACGTTCCTTCCTTCTCATGTTACCAGTAACTGCAAGGAAACGAGCACCGTCCTTCATGGGCACAGAACCGAGGTTTGCAGGATGCCAAGTGCTGCGGTCTGGGAGTATGGCAGAGAAGAGGTCAGCACTGATTTTCCAGCTGGAGGCTTTGGGGTGTTTTTTCATCTCTTTGTGTCTGTGACTAGTCCTGAATTTTAAGTAGAGAAGCATCAAAATATTTAGGTGACTTTCTATCGCCGTCTTCTTCCCCTACCTTTAACTCACCCTTTTTTGCACTGTTACACAGTTCTCGTCGTATGTGTGAGCTTGTTAGTAGTGTCATGTAAAAGCAGGCTTGGAAATGCCACGTTCCACTTTAGCGTCCAGTTAAGAGTGAAAAATAAAATGTCTGCAGCAGCTTATTGTGGTGTATCTTCCAAGAGAACAGAAGGAGCTTTCCTCACCCTGTGCCCCATGGCCCTCTCCCCTGCTGCAGAGTTCTCCGTGGAGTATTTCTCGTCTTGCCTTTGAGGAGGAGGACGGTGGTGTTAAAAGATTGTAGAGCAGCCACTGTGTGAAACGGAGTTGCCCGGTCAACAATGGATTGGAGAGAAACGTAACAATGAGCTACCTTGTTCTCAAAACGTAGCTAAAGCTGCAGTGTGAAACTGGAAACCAGAACGACTGAGCAGAAGCAGGCCTTGCTGCTGCTGCCTCAGCTCCCCCGAAGGCACCGTGTTAGAAAACACAGAGTCAAAGTTCATCTTGCCGCAGTCAAAGGCTTGGTCATGAGCTAAGAAAAAAGGTAGTTTTAGCGCGGGGTAATGCCATCCCCTGGTGAACTCTGCTATAACAGTGTTTTATATACGTGTTTGCTTGATAATACACGCATAGGAACAGAAACGAGACTGGGAACAGATGAGTGTGTGTTGGGAGAAAAAACCTGTTGTTCCCACCACTCCAAACACCTTCTTGTCACCTGAAAGAAAAGGAACTTAAAAACCAGCCAGCCAGGAGCACATCCAGTGCTCTGTTGCCCTCGTGAAAGCTGTGCCTGCGTGCCCTCTGTATCGTGTGAGAACATGGCGTGCAGCGGCGTTAGAAAAATGGCTTGAAATGAATGTTTTCAGTTGGGAAAGTGTGCAGGACAAATGTGGTGGAAGAAACGAGGCATATGGAGGAGAGAAGAGAAGAATGGGCTCTGCTTGGTGAGCGCTGCTTCCAGCACCAAATCGTGTAGGGTGATGATTATTTCAGGCAAGGCTGGTGTTTGTTTTGTTCATAAAGAATCCCTTGGTTCCAGTGCTGACTTAATTTACGAGTGCGAAACGTTCCTTTGCCATCGGGAAGTTTGATTTTTGGTGAGTGTCTAAGGGTAGCTTTCAGTGTTTGCTCTAAGCAAGTCTGCACGTCTGTGTTTCTTTTCATGCAAGATCTTTTGATACAGCAAATTACATTCCGAGTCAAGCCAGTCTGCGTTGCACCTTTGCCCACGTGTGTCTTTTGCTTCGCTTGGCACCTCCCAGGCATTTCAGCAGAGGTCCTCTATCAAGTCCAACAACGTCTCATGGGCCACCAGGCATCCTTATCCAACAGCTTTGTTCAAAACCACCCCCAGAGCCCCTCCAGACCACTTACCTTGTCGTTACCTGCAAAGCTGGCAGGTGAATGCTCGATGCTCTGCTCAACACAGAAGAATTTTATACTTCAGGCCTTTTCTTTCAAGCCTTTTCTTCTCTCCCTGGCATTGGTAACTTCTCATAGCTTCTGGTAGGAGTAAGCTGTTGCGCGTAGCTCCAACACTGGCCCGTGAAAGCAGTAGTTGGCATTTACGCTTGAGGAGCAGGTTCAGAGCTGTGTCTTTTCGTTGCTGCTTGTCTAGGGCTTGGGCCAGCTTTCCGAGCTGTTGTCTGCACACATCTAGCAGCACAGCCTGTGTGGGGCAGCGGGTGGAGAGCAGCGGCCGAAATGGGCATCGTGCCCTAAACGTGCAGCCAAGACGCGGGGCTGCGGAAGGAGAATGGTGCGGCACGGATCTCTGGCGCGGAGCACGCTCCTGGCACCGCGGGAGGTAATCCCGCAGAGTTCCTGGAGCCACGTCCTGAGCATCCCTCCCGGTCTTGTTCCCAGTTAGAGGCTTGCAGAAGGAGTACCAGTGGCAGTGGCAGAAAGGTGTGATTGAGACCAAGTAGTGCTGGTGTAAACGTGATTTCATCTATTCCCCACTGCACTGGGAGGGATGCTCCTGTGGACACTTAGTTTAGACCTGTCTTGTACCGATCTTAATCTGATCCCTTGGTGATTTAAGCTACGTTTGACATAAACTGGAGTGAAATTGATTTCCATTCACCCACACAGAAATTTCCAGCCTTTTAACCATCTCGCTTCTCGAAGAGATTTCAGGGCATGGGATCTCCAGGCTGGGGAGATGGGCCAGAGGAGAGGCCTGTGGTGCCTGAGCTGTCCAGAGGTGACAGCCCGCAGAGGGGATGTCTCAGGGTAGCGGGCACCCAGTCTGGGTGCTGGGTCACAGCCCGGTTTGCCTGAGAGGAGCTTGCTGCCTTCTGCACCCGCGGGTAAGACAACGCACGCCTTGGAGGAAGACAGACCTTACCCAGAGCACAGCGCGTGGGAGTGTTCTGACTGGAGCAGTTTAGGTTATTTTCTGCTGTTACTGCTCCAATACTGAGCAGATATTTACGATGTACTCCAGGCTGGTGATTGAATGTTGTCTAAGCTTCAGGACCTAATCATGTAAGCAGAAATTAAAAATGAGATTTTTTTAAGAGGAATACCAGCTCTGCATCGGTTGCCACAGTTATCGGGGAATCTTTCAAAGCCTACAGCAGAGCTGTGTTTATGTTATTTATTTTGAAATCCAAAGCTACTTAGGGAAAGGAATTGGTTAGATAAAATCTTCATAAAAGGGAAGCTGGAGAAAAGGCTTTCAGGGTCCCCACTTGAAAGACACAGCATTGGGTGTAACCAGGGTTCCTGTAGTATCTAATGCTTGACTCCCCTGTTGCCTTCCTGCTCTATGCAGAAAAAACTTCTGTGTGTGTGTCAGCAGGGTGGCAAAACAGAAATGCCACCAATCCCTTTGGAGAGATAGAGAGGAGCACTGTACTGTGCTTGCAAGGCGGTGAATACTGCGAGAAGTGATGGGGTGGTGCAGCCGAAGTATCAGCTGGGGTTCAGTGTGTGCGCCGCAGTCTGTGCTGCACAGCTCGAGGGGTCTCTGTCCCCTCTAGCTGCCTTAGCTTCGCTGGTGGAGCTGCAGCAGTGACACTGGTGCCCTCTCTGGTGTCTCACCCTTGGCAGCAGCAGCGGCGATGCCGGAGCCACAGGCCCACGGTGGTAGGGCTGGCAGATGCTCAGGAGCCGGAGATGGATGTCCCCTGCGCTGGGACCAGGAGTAGAGCCATAGCTGCTAGCGTGTGGGTACCCAGCACCTCTGAGAGCACGGTGTCTGTGCAGCACCGCGTCCCAGCCAGGAGCTCGCTGGCTCCAGGCTCAGAGCCAGCATTGTCTTCAGATGCCCTTTGTTCTGAGTGCATCCTGAACTCTTCTGCGAGTAGAGGCAGGGCTTTGTTAGGTGAGTACCACAGACTAGAACAGCTTTTATCCCGTGCGTAAGGCACTGCCATTGCTGCTTCTGTTTTTCTGACTTTGAGCCCATACAGGAAGCCCTCAGGATGTTGGTTTGTCCAGTGGGCACTAAAATGTGACCTCTGGGTTTTTATCTGAAGCTGTGTGGTTTTTTTCTCCTGTGGCGCTAGAGCTCAGGTTTGAGTTCGGTGCTTTCACTCCATTTGTAATTGTGCTGTTGGTTTTCAGAGGGCAGTTCTTATTACACAAACTCTTGGAAATGAGAGAGCCTGAACATTGGTGTCTTGTCAGGGCCAGAGGAAAGTTCAGAGCCAGCTGCCAACGTCAGGCATGTGTCAGGGTCTGCTCTCCAGCACACCTCACATCCATCCCACTTCTGCTGCAGGGGTGCGGAGAGGAGAGTGCTCCCTGGAAGAGGAGGAGGTGGGATTTGGGAGGAACAGGGCATGAACCCCTGCCCCAGGAGACCTGCCTATACACTTGAGACAGAAGCTTCTGAGGTGTGGCCAGCTATGTTGCACCACTTCCATATCGTCACTCAACACCGAACAGCAGATGCAGCAAGAAGTTCTTGTTTCTGGTTTTCCGCTGCCTCTCAAGGAGGGGTGGCTTTGTGCGGTTTAAGCGTGTCCAGCTCTGCGCCCGCTGACTCGCATGAGCCCCGGCCTGCGAGGCGTGCAGAGCAAGCCCCGGGTGCTGCACAAACCTTCTGTGCTTCAGAGGCGATACAGACAAATTTCAACAGCCGTGCTAACTGCCCTTTAAAGAGTTAAAAACCTGAAGTTTTGAACCACCAGTTTCCTGCAGTCATGCCAAAAGCCTGTATTGCCAGATCCGTATCTCCTGAGCTTTCCTAACGACAGATTACAAAAGCAGATGTTTATGTCCCATGTCAAGTTGTTTGAATGCTAAAAGCTGCAAAATGTGGGGTCTGGAGGCAAGTTCCTGAGTGTAAGCTAGAGCAGACCCTGGCTGAAGTAACTGCTGCATAAAACCATGTACAGAATGTGTGCGTGGGGGCTGCCTGGCTTTCTGGTAGATCAAAGACCTGGCTTCAGACTCGTTGCTATAGCCACGGGTCAGTACGAACTTGGAGCCAAACTACAAGTCCGGCAAAACTGCAGAAATTTCAGGAAATTCCCTGGTTGGGCAAACTGAGTTTGCCAAAGCTTGGGTTTTCCACGGCTAACGCGGTCCTCCTCAGACTGTCAGACCAGGATGATCTCTTGGAATGGCCCTGGGCGGACCCGGTTGTGCCAGGCGCTGCTCTGGTCAGGAGCCTAGCCCATGAAAATGGAGGTGGTAGCGCAGTTTGGCTGTACCACCCCACCGCTGGACGTGTAGCCCAAGACCAGGCTGAAGGCCATGCAGGAGCTGGGAAGATTCAAAAGCCCTTCTGATGAAAAGAGCTGCAAGTGAAGAAGGAAAGAAGAGGGTCAGGCAGAGCCGAATGGCACCTCAGACCTTGCTCAGCTTTTGGGAGAGACCTATTAAAGGATCTTCAGCAGCAGATCACTGTGGCCTTATGCAAAGCAAGCGGTTCGATAAAAATCGTAATCGGGGAGGTCAGGGCTCTGTGGTCCTCAGCATCTGGGTGCTAAAAAGCAGTGGCACATGAACAGCCTTAGTGAGCAGGGACGGTGAAAGCAGTCTTGACACCCAGTGAACCTCTGCATGGACCTCTTGGGGATAGAAGGGATGAGTTGTGTCTATCTGGAGAGGCAGAACCCTTTCTGATGAGGGAAGAGGGCGCAGGACGAGCCACAGCTCATCTGCTTCTCTTTTGGGCACAGATCTGGTAAACCGGCATTTCAGGCTGCAGGTCGGTGCTGCCGGTAGCGTTGCAGCTGGGTCAGGTGGGAGCTCAGTCTTGGGAGCCCCTAAAAAGGAACGGTTTGCATCTTGTTTTAGTGTTGTGCTGGCAGCGATGGCTCGGCTCTGCAGAGGGCTTTCAGAAGGTCACTGTGTGTAGCAGTGACTCACCGGAGCTGCAGCCCGGGAGCGTTCACAGTCTGAGCGACTTCCAGCATGGAGTTTTCCAAAATCTGAATGTTCACGAAAGGAAAAAAAGACGCAGAGTTGTTGTTAAGGGTTCAGTTCTAAAGGACATCTGGATTGGAGGATCGTGTTACCTACTAAGTATCTAGATGTTTGGTGTGCTGCGATTTCACTGCACGCGCTGGCTCCGTCTTTCTCTGCCTTTGGATTTCCTTCCCTCTTTGCCCTTCTGTAGTGAGCCTTCAGCTCTTCAGAGTGAAATAGGTTATACCCTTTGCAGGGACTCCTTAAATGTCCTCCATCTCCTCCCTTCTCCTTTGGTTCTGGTTTAGGGATGTTGTGGAAGAGCTGAGAAACGGGACCTTGTTAGAAGCTGCAAGCAGATCAGCTGTGTTTAAGGAAGTCGGGGATTTTTGCCCAGAGGTAGAAGGCAGCTGCTTTCCCTGCCTGGCGATGGAGGTGGAACAAAGTCCCGGCTTTCAGCAAGGTCCTGAGGAAAAAGCCCTACCTCCCTAAGAACCTGTCATCAAACCAGTAACGTGTCTGTTCCCCAGAATGGTCAGTGTCACAAGAAACCACTTCTTTAAAAGGCAGGATATGATAATGTGCTGGGATTTTTTCTGCTAGCCACATTTTAGGACATGACATCACCTTTGTGGTCTCACCACTGGTGAGTCCGACATGCACGAGGACTGCAGCAGGATGTTCAGAAGACCAGGATGTCCTGAAATAGATCTAATCTCACTTCCTAACTTCTCGTGCCCTTCTTTGCTCAGCTGCTGCTGTGCCAGCCCTGTCCACCTCCCCTTTACTTCGAAGGGCCATACCCTCATCAGGCGTGTCGTAGGTAAACCTCATGGCACATTGTGACCGTTGGGAGGGTGCTGAGACCCTGCCCGAGGCACGTGGGGCGGCAGCAGCCTGGTCTTTAATCAAACAAATGGTCTCTGATACACAGGGGTCAGTGGGAGGAGCGGCCCAAGCTCTGGAGGCTCTTTGCAGGCGGCACGGCCATGGCTGCACGCCAAGGTGTGAGTGACTTTCTCATCCCTCTTAACCGCAGCCATCGCCTAATAAAACCTGCCATCTTAAAAACAGGCCTCCCTGGTTTCCATCCTGCCCGTGCAAGGGGAAGGAAGGAAGGAGCCCGGCCGTGCCGCGCTCGCTTTACGGGGTTGGTAATTAACACAGCGCTCTTACAGGTCCCAATAACAATAAAAAGTCTTTGCGGTTGTGATGAGATGCTCATGCATGGCAGCACCAGAGGATAAACTCGGCTTTTATCGTATGCGTTAGCCACGGTAAATGGAGCGAAGCGGGGCTAAATTCATTGCGTCCCATCTCAGCTGCATCTCACAAATAACGGCCTTTAAACATTTTCATCAGAAAGTCCATTTCCTCTTCTCGCCAGCGGCAGTTAGCCAGCGCTGAACGCTCCCTCTGCAGAGATGGCCGAACCTGAGGGTGACATAGGACAGCGGTAAACATTTGTTAAGTCATTAATATAACCTGTTTACAAGGAGAACCCGCCGGTCACAAGGCAGTAAATAGCGTCTCTGCCAGAGGGAGGGGCAGCTCCGCAGCCTGATGCGGTCGTGCCGCAGGACCCGGCGGGGAGGCCGCGGTGGGCTGTGCGTGGGGAAACTGAGGCACACAGGGGCTGGAGGCCACTTGCTGGTTCCAGAGGGAACAGGCAAGGAGGTGACGGCTCCGAGGGCTGCCTGGTGAGGTCCCTCAGGTGTCCTCCACTCCGCCTTCCAGCCTGTGCTGGAGTCCAGCTGGGCTTTGGTGGTGTTTTCCTGGGGTTAGGGTGGGGGGTGTTCAGGGGGATTTTCCAGGTGACTTTACAGCGCAGAGCCTGGCATCTCCTGCGCTTTTTTCCTGCTGAAGTCTCTTGCAAATTGAGGAGCACTAGCTAAAAGGTTGTCTCTTCTGGCACTGGTTTCATTAGATAAAACTAGACGTTTGCTGCTGGTAGTACTTGCACAAATTCAGAATTAATCATAGCATAATAGAATCTGGTAGCTTTGGTTGTTAATTCTCTATTGAGTCTGCATCCCCATGTTTATTCTCATTTGTTCTGATAAGGTCCATTGTCTCTAATATTGCTTCGTAAAGGGTAAGAAATAAATCAACGGTATTTAGCTTTTCTAACCATCTGGTCTGGCTTGCATCCCAAAATCAGTTTTTAAGTTGGGCACAGTTTGCGTATTTTTGCCTTGTAACAGAGAATGTCTCTGGGGAGAGGAGGGAGGGAAAAGTTGCTCCTAATCTCACCCCAGGGATTAATCATTTTATAGATCCTCCACTTCAGACTCTGCAGGTCTGCCGTGGTGTTGGGCCGGGCTTTTGCAAGGTGCCAAAAGGAGCTTCTTTCTCTCGGTATTAATGGGATTAATGCTTTGAACAGCAGTGCGTTACTTTGGAGCACAGAAGCGCCTGCTTTGGACATGCGGGTTTTTTTGGTAGCATTTGATCTTCAGCGATGTTCATCTTCAACGCGTGTGTACATTACAGTGCGCTTCTCGGGTCATTATAAAACCATCCTGTGGAGTTAAGCCAATTGTTTTGAGGAGGTGTTGTTAATGAAGTGAAATTTAATGCATCTGGGAGCTACTGTATTACCACAGATGGGAAATATATCTTGCAAACTATAAATTTTTAAAAATTATTTAGCATCTCCATTGCTTTGTGGGGCCATGTGGCAGCGAGCTCGGGATAATTCCACAGCTTTCATTAAAACACACAATCATCAAACATTTAAAGTCCACGGACGATGTTTTGGGGAACTATTATAATAATTAGAAAAGGAAAATGGGTTTAATAAAAATGGTAAACAATTCTCACCAGCCAGCCAGCCCTCATCCCTGTCTGCAGTCCCCATCTGCACGGCACATCTGGGCGGGCGAGCAGGAGCCCTCGTAGCCCCTTGGTGCTGAGAAGGGGCCGGCCCCGGAGCAGACCTGCCTGCTGGGACACGGCAATGGCTCAGAAACTTGGGGAGGACAAACCCGTAAAGGAAACCAGAAACCTGATAAATGGCCTTCTAGTCAGACGCCCGAGTCCTCACCTCTTGGCAGCTCATGGCTGGACACTCAGGCTCGCGTTCGCAGAGCGTCGCCAGATGGGTACAGAAGGGTTCTAGCACCAGTGGGGGCTCGGGGACGGTGCTTGTTACAGCAGAGAAGCGGGATCCGAGCGTCGGGCGAGAGGAGGAGCGATGTCTCCGGAACGAGTGAGGTGTCACCGGCCAAAGTGAGAGGCGAGGGGAGACGGCCACATCTGCTGGGTGGCCTGGAGGGGTCAGGACCTGGTTGCTCCCTCCAGATCAGGGTCTGAGAGCAGAGGCAGGGAGGTGCGGGATGGGCTCCTCTCTTGGAGGAGAGGGAGCGGCCAAGTGACTCAGCTGGAAGCCGGCCGCTGCCTCGCCCTTCGCAAGAACTCGCAGTGCGGGTGACTTGAGCCGAGCTTTGGCTGCTTGGCCCTGTCACACCTACCTCTGAAGCCTGGCAGATACAACTCCGTGGCTTTTCCATGCATTTCAGACGTCGAGATGAGACGTGAGGTTAAAACTGCGAACTCTCAGTTAAACGTAGTAACAGCCGGACTCTAATCTGTTTGATTGTGCCAAGCAGTGAAATTCTGGGTGCAAATCATCCTTGCAAGGGCACAAAGCCACCATGTTGGGTTTAGCAGCCGCCTGCCTCTGACAGCTGCAAACTCAGTCGGGCTGCGTTGGCCACAAGACTCTTCGAAGTGAGTGATGGGAAGTTACAATCCCGAATTACAGCCAGTGCACCAATATTCTGAAAGAAGGTTTTTGTGGTTTAGTTTTGGTACTTGATGCACAGCAGCTGAGATCTGGATGCTGTGCAGTGCCTTTCTTCAGGGGGACGGAGGTGCTTGTCTTCTTACTTAGGAAGGAAGAATTTTAAGATAAAGTGGAGGGGAAAGAGATTCCAGTGATGCAGGAAAGCAGTTGTTTAATGTGAGGCTGCTTGCTCCAGCTGAGTGATGTGTACTAGTAGATGCTGAAAAGGCTTTTCTTGAATCAGCAGATCGTTCGTGTCATTCGATGTTTCACATGAGTATCCCCCTCTTCAGGAAGAAGCCAAGGCGCCTTGGGAGCCAAGGTCTGGCTGACCACGAGCACCTCTGTTCTGAGTAGCTACCACTCGGGAGAGGCCCCTGGTTCAGGCAGTACTTTCAGTTGAGCTGTCCCCTTCCTTGCTTGAAAAGCAGACCCCGAAATAAAGCTGTGGTGACCTGCCCGTCACCAGCCACCTTCCAGATAGGCCACCAGCAAGGTGTGTGTGAGGGAGCCTTGCTAGAGCTATTGCTGGATGTCACCCTGCCCCGCCGCAGGCTTTTCCCACCCCCCTGGCCAGGGATGTGTAACACGGGTCTGCTCTGTGCGCGCTCGGGAAGGTGAGCAGGGCAGCGGGGAGAGGAGCGCTCTTGTTTTTTGCTTTGAACTGACAGTTCCTCAGCCAGCTCCGGCAGCGTATCCCTGAGGTTTGAGAAGTCAGGGCCGTTTGCTCTGCTCCAGCGCGCCCCGGGCTGGACGCTGAGCCCCGACGAAGGGCGGCGGGAGCGGGTGCCCGTGGTGGGGCCGCTTCTGCCTGTGCCAGCTCCCGAGCGTCGCCTTTGGGCGGGCTCTTGGCTACTGACCTAAATTGAGACTGAGCAAAGAGAGCAAGCAGCTGCCCCACCACTGTTGCTCTGTTTTCAGCGTGGATCGAGCCTCCCTAATCCCCTCGGATTTTGTATCTACCAAAACAGCTTGGGCCCATCAGTAAATTGCAGTGGCATATGGTCCAGGTTTATGAGTAATCTGGCACACGCTTAAGGCAAGGAGGACGTCATCCTTCAGCAAATACAGAAAATATTGTGGGGCTCTTTTTTTATGACTGTATTTAATATAGTTGATGAGAAAGCTGTGAGAAATGTTTACCTTTTAAGCCAGTCCTATTTAAACTTCAGCTGCTGGTTGAAGCAGCGACATAACGGGGAACAAATATAAACAAAAGGGGAGTCCTTTGTCCTGCAGACCTTGTGTTGCTTGACGCTGACCCTGTGGGCATGTTTGGGGCTAGAGGGAGAAGATGGTCAGCTGGTGCCACCAGTCATCCCAAACACAACATCTGAGGGACATACCCAGCGTCACATCAGCCACTTTAGAGTGCCCTTATCACCTCCGTACAGGTGAAGAAGTTCCTCCAGATGTGGTGAATGCTGGGGGTATAGCCTCATCCCTTAAAGAGAGAGGAGTAAAAAGCAGTTTGGGCTGCTTTGGGAGGAAAAGGCGTGTTCTCAGACAGCTTGGTGGGCCTGACCTTGTTAGGTGATGGCAGTGATGTCCTGGCTCAGCTTCCAGCTGTTCTGCAAGGGTATTGGAAGGCACCAGCCAGTGTGCATTTACCATTGGCTTTATCTGGGCGGCTCATCTTAAAGATTCCTGCATCCTGGTCACGTAAACCTCTTTGTTACGGTCCTGTCCTGGCAGGAAGATGAAGGCTGCGAGCGGTTTCAGCTGCTGCCAGCCACCGCGACAGCAGTTCTGGAAGGGGCTGGCAGGGCTGGAGGTGTCTGTGAGCTCAGCCAACGCTCCCCAGGAGACATCTGCCCCTCTTCTTGGCCCTGCCTCACAACTGGGGCACCTCAGTGGGAGCGGGAGGACGCGAGGGAGGGAAGTGGCTTTGTTAGGTGAAACACTGCCACAGCAGTGGCAGAGAGCTTTTCCTTGGCACTTCATTTATCTCTCCAGGTCTTGCCAGTGACGTTGCTTTTCCCTTCAGCTGGGATGCAGAGCTCTAATGGCTTCTCTCCTCCCCTTTCACCTGCTCTGGGCTCTGGATCCCTGCTCTGCAGAGGACTCGAACTTCTGTCACTTCTCCCAAGGTTCATCTTACCTCAGTATGTTTAAGAGTCCAGCTACAGGAAGCCTCACACTCGCCAGCGCTTCCCTAACTCTGTGTCACCAGCCTCCCCACATTGTGTAATACTTTGGCTACGTAAGATGTTTTCTTTGGTTGCGTAGATACGGCCCATAGCTGCAACATCGTAGGAGTAAGTCCTCTTCAAGGCCAGGCTCGCGTGTCCTTTGCTGTGCCCTGGTCGGCAGCATGGGGAATGGAGAAGAGAAGGTGGCAGGCTCTGAGCTACCAGCCTCCTTCTGCGCTGGGCGCCTGCTGGGCACAGGTTAGAGCTCGCCTTGCAGAGCAAAGGGGCTGCAAAGTGCCTCCAGCCCCGGGCATCCCTCACCTCCAGCCCGGGGCATCCCTCACCTCCAGCCTCGCGCGTCCCCCAGCGCTGTGCCGGGACCGGGGCTGCTGCAGGAGCCAGGGGAGGTGCTGTGTTCAGGACTACCCATCGCAAGGCTCTCGCTGTGGCTGCTGCTCCTCACCGAGGGTCATTAAAGACACTGCCAAAGGCGAGTGTAATCGTGAGGGCAGGGGTGCAGCGGTGGCAAGGAACCGCTCTGATTTTTGTGCACTGGAAGAAACAGAAATGGCGTTTCCCTTTCTGGAGAGAGCCTTTAACCTCAGCACTCGTAAAGCTCTGGGAGCAAACTCCAGCAGCCGGAGCAATGCCCAAAGGTTTTTTAGCTGATTTACACAGGCTGGATTGGACACAAACACTGCGCCAAATACCGCCCTGTAAAATGAAAACCAAGGAACTTGTGGTGGTTATGAGATGGTCTGTTCAGAGGAAATTATCTGAAATAGCAAAGCTCCTCCATCAGCTGGTTTGATTTAGCTACAGATACAGAAATGTTAGTGGCTAGTTTCAGAGGAGTCCTGCAGTCCATATGTTTGTAGCCATAGAGGGAATTACTGTAAAGCCTGGCTTAGAGGAACCTGGGAAGCTCACCATGATCTGTTGCGCTGTGCCCGCAGAACACACTGGCACATCTGTGCCTCACCTGAAAGGGCTGAGGCCTTGGGCATGCATCTCCTTCAGTTTTCCAGCAGAAAACAGGGCCCCGATCCGTGTGTTGGGGCAGGTTGGGACAGGAGAGGAGGCAGCGCTGGGAGGTCCCGAGCTGAGGGTTTCTCTGGGCTTTGTGGGTACCCAGCGAGGAGGCGCTGCCCAGCCAGGTTCAGTCCCTTGGCACCGGGCTAGTCCCTTGGCACCACAGCCGCGAGGAGAGGAGCTGTAGCAGCGTTTCAGTGTCTGGATTGTTCTGTGCACGGTGGTGTTCACACACGAACGTGGGGATAAGCAAACCTTGCACGGACCAGGAAGCACTGTGCAGCTCCTGCCCCTGCTCCGTGCCCTGCGTGACTCCCCGGGAATACGGGGAGAAGCTGAAACAAAGCACCGGGGCTTCTGACCTATTTTTTGCAGGCAGGAAAGATAGTTACCGAGCCTGGGTGGGATTTATGCTGTGCTGTGGCCACTGCATCCTCCTTACAAACCAATCCTAGTGATCAGAAGTATTTCCCGGTAAGCACAAGGACCCCCGGCTGCCATCGGTCCCCACGGCCGCATTCCCAGGGGATGCAGAGAACCGTTTACGCAAATCCCAAGAAATCTGCTCTGCAGAGTTTCTAACCACAAAGCGAGAAGGCTTTGATAAATCTATTTAAATAAGAGCAGGTGCTTTGCTGGTGAGGCTGGTCGGGCTCTGAGCTGCTGAGCCTGTCGGGAGGGATGAGGGAGATGCTGCGCTGCAGAAGGGAGGGAGAATTTGAGGGTCAGCTGGAGGCTTGGGCGCTGAACCCTGGCCATCTCTGTCCCTGCGTGCTCTGTGGTTTGTGAAGAAATCCCTGTTTCTCCTAGGAAAGCCTCCATGCTCTCAGTCCCTTGTTTTCAAACCCTGGTAACGGGGCCTCACGCAGCTTATAAATAGCTTAAGCCTTGGGCTTTGAAAACTTTAAAACAGTGCCTTTGGGACCGTATTTGTTCAATTCTTGCATATCTTGGTGGCTCAGATTTTTAGCTGTTTGCTGCAATCTTTGAATGAGTGCACTGTGCAGTTCAAAAGGAGCTTTGCTTTTTAAGTGGAAACTGACTTTTTTAAGGCGGGGGATTGTTTTTCTTTTGGTTTGTTTTGCATAGTCCAATTCTACATGCTGCAAATTAAAGAAAATACGTTGTGTTAAAGGGTAGCTGTGATCTCAGCAGTGAGATAGAACAATTCCCATCTCTGGGTCAGGGCATGGAGCTGTGAACTCGGGAGCACAGGGAAACGGATGCGCTGGCGGTGCTGTCGTAGCGTGCAGTGGGGTTCTGCTCCCATCGCCACGATGGGTCGGGGCGAGATGGACATTTGGTCTGAACCACTACCGCTGTAGTGGAGGATGAGAGGTGGTGGAGGGGTCCCTGGGCTCACTCTCTTCCTGCCAGAGCACTTGTCACTGTCTCTCCCCCTTGTTTGACTCGGTAAGCACAAAGCATCTCGTTATATGGCACTTGGAGGAAGCAGGTCAGCCACGTCCTGCTGCAGGCAGGCGTTCTGCGTAACGTGTAGCTGGGGTCTCTGTATCGAGCACGAGCAGCGGCCAGCAGCAGGTACCAGTAACGGGCCGGCGGGGCCATCTCCTCTGCAGGAGGGTCAGGTGGCATGGCAAAGGTGCTCTGCTGTGTCGCCGCTGTGCGTGGAGAGGCGGGACTCATTCCCAAGGTTTATTGGCTGTGCTGGCAGCAGGGAACAGATGGGTGCGTGCCTTTTTGTGCCACACGACGAGTTCATTAATGGCATTTTCCAGCTGGACAGGAGACCTCGTTCCAATTCAGCCGTTCTGTGGCAAGTGGGCTGAAGAGCCAAGCTTGGAGCAGGGTGTGCAGCATCCCGATGGACACGCTCTCCACTGTGGCACCTTCTGGTCCTTCTATTTCTGAAGCAAATTGCTGGAGCTCCAAGCAAGGAGCCCAAGTTTTCTGTAGTCCCTAGAAAGCCAAGGGCATCTGCTCACAGTTCTTATTTTAAGTGTGTGTTGACAGGATCTTCACATGCTCCGTTGCTCTGCTGCTGCTTTCGTGTTCGCTGGGATCGATCAGGGACACGGCCCCGCCTGTCCTGCCGGGCTGCTCTTGGCACAGCAAAGGCCCTTCTTGCCCGTGCCCTGCTCAATGACAGGCACACAGGCATCTCGTGAGGTCCCTGCTGGAAAACCGTATGGTACCTGTATGGAAACCCATCGTCGACATGTACTTGAGCTGCCACGCAGCAGTGCATGGCATACGGTGGTCAGTTCTCCCTGTTTATTCCAGAGGAAACTGTGGTAACTTGGTCCTTCCCTTGGGCGTTTATCGGAGGAGATGGAGCCCAGAGGTGCTGGCAGCGTCACACACAGTTTTAGGAAAAACTCCCTCGTGCTCTAGGCAAAGTTCTCGTGAGTGAAGCCAAGTCATAATGAGGAACTGGATGCTAGAGAGATATGGAGAAGAAAGGAGAGGAAAAGTGTTATTTCCCGTTGTCTCCTGTGCACATAAGCAGAGCTGTAACGACAGTCCCGTGTGGTTTCGTTCATCCTGCTGACAGAACTCCTGGGCAGCACCTGCTGCACAGCCTTCCAGCGGGATCTGGTTGGAAAGCTGTGTTCCCGTGGGGCGAGCCAGTGCACCGGGCTTTGTGTCTGCAGGGAATAAATGCCAAAGTCATTGCGTGTGGAAATTCTAGAGCAAGGGAGAGCAGCAGCAGCTGCTGCTCACATGTGGACAACCTCTGTAAGGCGGCAAGTTGACTAGGGGTTTCTCTGCTACCCCAGAGCTGGGGCATCTCCTCGGTCTCACCTTCACCTCGCACCACTCGGGGTCCTGGGTGCACGCTGGCCGCTCCTGCATTAGAGACGAGAGCCTCTTCCTTGGGATTTTGGTTAGCATATGGCCTATCACACCCTGCGGAAGAAATTCTGCTCTCCTGCTGTAAGAGGATTATGGATATAGGAGGGTTATGCTGACTTGCTTGGCAGGATGGGAAGTCCGTGACTTGAGGGACATCTCTGCCGTGTTACCGAGCAGCGGGATGCTGTGCAAGGCACTCGGACAGGCACGGGCCCGGGAAGCAGCTGAGCCCGGTGACAGAGTGCCTCTCCCCCAGTTCTGGAGGCAGAGACATTTGGGAACACAGCCCTGACCAAAACAGAAGGAAAACAATATTTAACAGCAAAGGAGTTGAACACAGGATATCGTCTTTCCAAATATTGAGCATGTGCCCGTGTTCCGCC
This sequence comes from Coracias cyanogaster, assembly GCA_033124195.1. Classification (NCBI taxonomy): domain Eukaryota; kingdom Metazoa; phylum Chordata; class Aves; order Coraciiformes; family Coraciidae; genus Coracias; species Coracias cyanogaster. Next base: position 67,223 of record JAVSBS010019749.1, read on the forward strand.
AGGAGCTCTTCAGCCCCTGGGTTGAATCTCCAGCAAGTTGATTTAGAACTTAAAAAATCAGGAGGCCTGTTTAACAGAGAGACTGTGGATATATGGGGCTTGTTTGAGGAGAAGCAGGGGCCAGCGTAGGTGCCTGCAGATGACAATGGGTCCCCAGGATTCAGCGTTTCCATGTGCTGTATGTTTCCTTGTATGCTGCTGTTGTTTTTCTCCGGGGAACGTAAACGGGAAAGTCAGTATTTCGTGATGCGGAGGGAGAGGTCCTGGCCAGCTGCGATGTCAGCCTGCGTTGCACAACCGCAGCATCCCGCAGCTCCGCCTGGCCTCAGGACCTGCTGCTCGGGGAGCACAGGCTGTGCCCGTGCTCGGAGCACGCCCTGATGGCCGGGGAGCGTGGCACTGCTCACCGGGTAACCGCTGCGGCCGTGGCCAACGCCAGCGACTGCTCTGCTTGCGAAGATCAGCCCTAAGACGGCCGAGGTCTGTGAGTCGCTTGGGAAAGCTCTCCTGGCCCGCTGGCCTCCAGGGCTGCATCGCTTCAGCCCAGCGTCGGGCTGTTCCGTGAGGCCTCGGCGGGATGGGTCTCCTCGTGCCTCGGCGGGATGGGTCTCCTCAGGGCGCTTCCTTGGCAAGCCCCTCAGCCGGGGCCGGCGGTCACCCTGATAAGAATCAGGACCTTGCACCAGATTTCAGCTGGCTCGTGTGCAACAGGATCGTTCCCACTCCTGACAACTGTGGAGCTCACAGGGAGTAATTTTGAGGAGCTCTTGGCGCTGGTTAGGCTGTGGGCTGATGTCAGCGATAAAGTCCCATTTATTTCCAAGCTGCGGTGTTAAGCTTTGGTGAAATGCTCTGAAAATCCTCTCCGAAGCAGTTTTTCATCAACACCCACTAACAGATTGTTGGGGTGGAGAAGGGAAAGGGAAATCTCCATGCTGTGTGGCTCCGGGAGCCTGCGTGACCCGACCTGCAGCGAGGCGGGCTGGTGGGAAGGGGAAGGAGCAGCCTGTTACCTCCTGAGCTCCGTCTTTAGCTTTGCTCGCGCTGTCCCTGCAGCCTAGGCGTTGTGGGAGCTTCAGGAACAGAGTGCAGGCAGCTCTGGAGGCTCGGGGTCCAGAGCGGGTCGGAGCGTTACCTCTCTGCAGCTTGTTCCGGTACCTAGAGCCGTGCTGTCCGTGCTGGAGCCCGGCGCAGTGCCGTGGGATGCCCTGGCACGGGGCTAAAGTCCAAAGCTGCTCACCTGAGGGGCGGGGAGGTAGCACTGCAGGAAAAAACTTCTCTTTTGTCAGCCTAGCGTGTCTCAGCCTGTGCCTGTTACCCTTGATGTTCTGTTTTTGCCTCACAACTTGATGACTCAGAATTTGTGCTGGTAGCCGTGCGTAAGCGCAGCGTCCCGCTGCGGCGGCAGGGCCTGCACGCTGCATCCCCGAAAGCCGAAGGAGTTAAACTGCTTTCCAATTGGCCTCTTCATGCTAATCAAGTACCTTGGAGCTGGTCCAGCAGGCAGACACCTGGGTATTATTTGAGCATCTGACACCCCTAGAGAACCAGAGCCTTGATGAGCTTTATACACGCACAGAAATCTTGGAAAAGAAAGGAGGCTTTCCAAAGAAAATGGATTTTCAGGGCCAGCTGAAGGACACGACGTTCAAGATCATTGCTTTAAAATAATTTCAGCTGCAGTTAATGTGAAGCAAAGAAGAAAAGAAAACCCAAGACAGTGAAAGGATAATTAATTCTGGGTTTGAACTGCAATTTGAAAGGGCTATATTGTGAAGTGACCCTTTACCAACTCCTATCCGAACTGGCTCCTCTCATAAAGCCCTTTTGCAGATGAAGTGTGGTTTTGTTTTACTTTTATACCATATGTTTGTTCTCCCTTGGTGTTATGGAGTGACCTTGAATTCAAGCCCTTCCCGGAAGAGACCGACGTCGAGGGGGAGCTACAGGAAGCCCCGAGAACCATGGGCCAGGCTTTGGTGCGGCCGAGCTCCTCCGGAGCCAGGCCAGGCTGCGCTGGGCTGTCCCTCTCGGGCTCCAGCCCTGCCTGCCTCCCGCGTCTCCTCCATTTCTAGTACGTTCTGCGCTACATTTCTCTAGAAGCTTAGAAATGCTTTTAATGAGCTGTTCCCGTGACTGAAGCCTGTACAGAATATGATGTTTATTCCTGGGCAATTCCACCGTCATTTGAAAAATAGATGTTTCTGGCCTACTTACTCTTCCTCAGCTTACAAAGAAACCAAATAAAAAGCGTCGAGGCCAGAGCTCTAATGAGATTCACATTTTGGACATCATATTAGTACAATAATGCATTTCACACTGTTGTTTCCTAATTTGCCTAATCAAATAAAAGGAGATCAAGCATTACATAGCCCAGCCTCCCCATTCCAACAAGGTAGTGCTGAACCCATCAGTTTTGCAGTTCAATTAATTTTCCCGACACAGGTTGGCTAAAGCACATAATTTAATCAGCGTTTTGCAGCTCTGTCAACAGACACGGTATACTCTGGGTGTTGACGGTGCCCTGAGCAGCTGTCCCGGCACCGGGCGCGGATGACGCGGAGGGAGAGGATTCTGGAAGGAGCAGAGGTGTCTCGGGCTGCTGCGTTCAGTGCTGCCGCGCTGCTGTGTCGCCGTGGCGCGGGGTTCCCTGGGGAGCCAGCGCGTTGCTCCAGCACGGCGGCCGGAGCAGGCTGGGTTCTCTGGGCTGGCACTGGCCCATCCAGGGGAGTAAGGGACCTCGCTGGTGCTTGGCCAGGTGGCCAATACGCGAGATGCACTTTAGGTACGTGTGTTTCTCTAAAGATATCTTGGAATAAGTTTTATCTCTCCTGCTGCAGAAGGAGAGGCTCTGCTTGAGGAGTGCCACGAGGTTGTGGGTGTTGGTGCCCTCAACAAGTCCATCAGCTGGCTTTGGCACACTGAGGCAAGGCAGGCCTTACGCGGGGAGTGGAATAGGAAAAATGGGCTTCATCCCAGGTGGGCAAGGTACGACTGTCCACCTGCAGAGTTCTCTCTGAGGGGCCTGTCCTACTGACCATCCTAAGTAGCGCTGCAGGCAGCTGAACGCGCTCCTGTCTGCAGCTTGATCCACCACACGGAGAAAAGACGTTCTAGACAGATAAATCGTGTGCTTAAATCTGGCATCCCTCTCCTGACTGGAGAGCAAAGCCGAGAGCTTCAAAAGAAGCTGCAGTATTGTTGCCATTGCGAATAGTTTCCTCCGAGAATGTATCAGAGAGTTTAGCAGAAGAATTTGAGACTACAGTTTTAAAGGAAAAGCAACTGCTGGGTTGGGTCTGGCGCTTTGTTGTAATTCCTTGTGATTTAGGCACAGCACTTCAGTGCTTGTGACGTAATAGCAGGAGTGAAAAATCATAATAAAAACCCCTCACAAAGTATAAAAAAATGTTTTTGTTGCGTTTCCCAGGAGATTTGTCCCTGGGTTTTGCTGTGCCACAGAGCACATCAAACTGCTTCTGCGCAGGTGAGATTTTTGCCTCAAAAAGGTGCATTTGTTCCCAGTCACGTTCCTGAGACGTTCGTGTAGTTTGTTTTAATGGGCTTCGGCAGCGTGTTGGGTCCGCCGGGTTTGGAGGTGGGCTGGGTCTGGTGGGTCTGCTCAGGCTTGTGCAGCTCTGGCGCGGGGAACTTCTCACGAAGGAGTTGCAGCAGCCCCTCAGGCCGGAGCCGCTCTGTGGCCGCCCTTTGCGCCGTTCCAGTCTACGGACATCTTCGGGCGTCTGTGCTCGGTCCCACGTCCTCCTTCCCTAGACGCCTGGGGCCAGGGTCCCCAAAGCCTGTTGCTAACAGAGGTCCTGGGCCTGGCTTCTTGTGCTCGGGGCTGGCACACGGGTATCAAAAGCCCTCTGGTCCCCGTAGCTCCGTGAAGGCAACAGCTACAGCCACAGGAAACCAGCTGAGAGCAATCCTATGGATTCCAGTTGGGGAAAATAAGCTCATGTACAAAATAAGGCGAACAAGCAAATGAAAAAAAACAAGTGTGAATTAAATAATATGACTTTGCTGCAAACATGCAGATCAACTGTTTGCTTTTCCATAGGATGCAGAGCCATCCTTGTAACACGGTAAAAGTCGTCGTAAGTTTACTGCCAAAAAATAAAAAAAAATCACTCAGTATAGGCAGCTTCTTGTATCCAAAGTCCCTCATTATATTTAAAAAATTATTGCAGCAGAAAACTTACAAGTGCTTCACAGGACCCACTTGTACTGTTAAACAGATGGCACCTACACAAGACCCAAAAATATATAACAATTTTAATTGAGCCAATGCAAAACAGATTTGTGAAATAAAATAGTACATGCCAGGTCTAATAAGGCTTTCACTAGAAATTTTGACATTAAGTAATTTTGTAACAGCACAAGAGGCATTTAGAAGATGCTCATTAGCAAATGTATCATTTACTTCATTTGCTGCAATCTCTGACATTCCCGATCGGCGCGTTTCTACCTGGTTTAATTTTTTCTCTGCACAGTTTGCTCGCCTCCCCTTGGCACCTGAGACTTGCCATTTCAGTCGTTGGAAACGTTCATCGTTTTCAAGCTGGGCTTCTTGGGCCAGATTCTGTTCTCTTTGCTGAAGACAATGGCAACCGCCCCCCCTTGCGCCGTCTGAAAGGGGACGTTCCTCTCTCGTCGTGCCGGAGCTTGGCTTCGGCAGCAGATGACCTCCTTATTTATGCCCTTTTCTGCTGTAGTGTCAGGGTGAAATTTGTGACGTGGAAGGAGGACCCTTTACCCTTCCTGCGTCGCCCACCGCCGAGAAACCTGCTCGTGTGTGTGGAGGACAGGTCTGCGGAGCCTGTCGCTGCCTGTCCTCGCTCCTGCCCGCTTGGGCCGGGCAAGCAGAGCTCAGCTCTGGAACGCTCCGTACCCGTTCCTGCCCGGCAGCGCGTCCACCCGAGAAGGCGGCTCTGAGGAGCTCACACCTGGAGACAGCTGCTGCCTATCTCGGTCAAGTCACTGTTGTGTCACCTTCCTCCCCCCAACCCTTGTGTTATCCCGCGGGAAGGGAGAGGGAGGCACGTGCTTGCCGCCGACCATCCCGGGACACGGCCCAGCTCCTCGGAGCGGGGAGCAGTCAGCCAGGCCCTGTCCCCCTGCACGGCAGATTGTCCCTTCCAAAATTCTCCTCAGAGGCTCCTCTTGCGAGTGAGAAGTTCCAGTGAGCTGGAATCCAAAGACAGATGGTGACGGTACCTTCGCTGCTTCCCAATGAGCTAGAAAAAAGAAAACTGTTCTGCAGCAGACTGCTGTTCTCTCAGTCACGAGGCCGCGGGCAGTAACCACAGGATAAAAGGTGTGTTTTCCCCACCTGGAAAAAGCCTAACGGGTAGCACTCAGCTTCCTCGCCCTTCCCTGTAGCCTGAGTAGTGACAGATAAAAGGGACAATTCTCCACAGCTGGAAAGGGAAGTTTTGTCTAAAATGGCAGAACACGAAATTCCCCAGTCCCTTTCCACATGCAGGGAAGAAAAGCAAATGGTAAAACCTGCCCTGCTTGTGGCTTTCACCTTTTTTTTTTTTTTCCCCTGAGTATGTCAATGTGATTTGAATTATAAGGACATGCTTAAAAGTGAAATCAATGAACAGCGCATTCTGATGTCACCACAGATTTTGAAGAGGCTGGATAACGGTGTATTCGGAGTCTATCAAAATCACGGGGAAGGGATCTAAACACGACTTGCGTGAGGTACCGCTGACTGAGACGGTTAAAAAATCCCGTTATCTTCTGCCTTTAAAGAAGTGCCACCAGCCCCCACGGGAGCTGGGACTGCACCCCCAGCACAGGCTAGAACGTTTGAATGCGCTGAGGTTAAGTAAACCTCAGTGTGTAAAAAGCAGAGTTGTGCCGTCGCGTTAAGGACGATTGGAAGAGCAGAGAAGCGGCGCGGTGACTTCCCGCAGGAGAAGCAGCAGCCTGACCTCGTCCCCGCCAGCGCGGGTGTTCAGGCAGCGCTCCTGACTCGGACTGAGCCACGTGTGGCACTCGAGAACCTCCCCTTACCTCTCACCTCGCATCAGCCTGACCCGTCTCCTTTGCTTTAAGCCCAGATTAATGCTTGCTGAAAGCTGCGCTTGTTAAATCAAAAACACCTGGAAGGGAACAGTGAAAAATTCATTTTTATTTCAAATTAACTCCAGCCAATTAATTTCTGCTGTTACCAAAATGCAAGAAATGTAAACAGCCTTGTTATATTTAGGATACGCTGCTGTCCACAATAATGTTTGGGGTTCCTGCTGTGTCTCAGTCGTCACAGGAGCTCCCAGGGACTGGCTGGTGCCATTTCTACACGTTCTGTACACTGCTGTTTAAAAAAATCACCATTTCCACTGATGCGCTTCTCTTGCTGGTGCTGCGCTCGGTGGTGACGTGCACGTTCCTTTGTCGGCACGATCCAGTAAAGGGGGATCAGTACCTCTCTTCAAAAGGGGGAGACGATTGCGGAGCGCCGTCTGTGCCTCGCGCAGACCCGTTTTGCTTGCCTGCCAGCAGCCTTTGCACACACCCAGGGCTGCGCGCACAGCGGCAGGGAAACCAACTTCCCGCCTTCCCAGCACTTCGGGGCGTTGCCGTGTGGCTGGTGGCATCTGGGTGAGAATCCGTTTGGATCTCTTGTGCCCTGAACGGGTTCTTGCTTGTCACCTCCCAGGGCACTTGCCACGCGGCAGAAGTTTATTGGGTTTCGTTCTTTATTTTATGTTGATCTTCAGAAACCCCAAACGCACACTCCTGGAAAACTCTGCGCCTTCCCGAGGCGGGAAACTTGTCCGATCAGACGCTCTGTCTCCCAAGATTTTTTGAGAGATCAGAAGTTTCCTAAACTAGTTTAACATGTCAAGGGTCAGACCCCCAGTGCCTGTAGTCGCTGTGTCATCTGTATTTTGAGGATCTTTTTGATGGAAACAAGATCCTGAGGAGCAGCCGTCCTGTTAAAGGACGGTTTCAGGCTGGGGGGTGGAATACTTCTAAGTGGAACGTCTCCTGGATTGCTCCTGTGCTTATTTAATGTTTCAGGAGACTGTGGCATTTCTTATGCAGGCTGAAATTAGATACCAGCAACATTCTCCAGACATGGTCTTTTTGTAAGGAGCTCCCCAAGGTTTGAAACCATGCAAGGGACGCACTCTCTTAATCCTCATGCTCATGGTTTTCTCAAGCATTTTGAGCTCTCCTCCCAAGAACATCTTACTTGGTGTCAGTTTGAATCAGTGGGTTTAAAGTATTATTACCTTGTGCCTCTTACCCCTGCTGTGCCATGATGAAGCTCTTGGGCTGTTACCGTCAGGTAAATGAGAAGTGCAGTAGTATCGTGACAATTAGAAGGGAAAGTGGGTGCAGATACCTGAAATACGTTTTTGCTCGGTACCAGCCATGCTGTGAAAAATTGCCTGTTCCATGGTTTTTAATGAACACGGATAGAGAGAGAGGAAAAAAGATTGTTAGTGGCTCTCTATTTCTGCGGCCATTTGTTACAAATACTCTTTGAGAGGCAGCAGATACATGAGGGGGAAAAAAATCCTCTTCATCTGCATGTTTTCCTGTTATGCAGCGCGCCACTCAAAATGCAAGCTGGCGATTCCAGCGGTATCTCAAAAGAAGTGTCGCACTCACATGGAAAATGGAGGAAAACCAAATAAAATGGTCTCACTTTTGTCCGATGAGATCAGCGTTCCTGCCTGCGCCGCTGCAGAACCTCACCTGTGTCCCAGCAAACCTCGACCTCCTTTGGTTCTCCATCTCCAGTTAAGCTGGAGACCACACAGAGGTTTGATCAGTGGCTTGAAATGAGCCAAGGACTTGATAGTTGGGCTTTGTGGATGAAATCAGCCTTTGGTACGCAACCGAGCTGCAGCAGCCCCAGCTACGGCCGGAGGCGTCGGAGCAGCGGTTGCGCGCGGCACGGGAGCAACCGGCCGTCTCTGCGGGTGCTTTGTTGTTCTGCTTAGGTGGCCGAGGGTACGTGCAGGACGGGCCCGTGTCTGGCAGGTCCTCGGGAGCCCCCGAGGTAGGCCGTGCTGGGCTGCCTCGGCTGCCGCAGGGAGCTGTGCTGCCTTTGGAAGCCGGTATCGAGGGTGACCGTGTAGCTGGCAAAATGAAGGTGTAAGTTGTGAAGAGGATGGGAGGCTGGGCGGAGGAGAAGGAAGAAAAAATAGTCACTGAAACTTAGATAATAATTTTATTTATAGTCTGCTGTGCACACACGGCTGTTGATGATGAGGCTACCAGTGACATAAACTCAAGCAAAAGATGTAAGCGAGTGGATATATGTAAAGGCCTCTTTGGGCAGTGCCACAGATTTGGACATCGACCAAGAGAATTATTTACGTCCCTTGCAATTTCAGTGAAGAGCACAAAGAGATAATTAGACCAGGATGCTTCACATTGCTCTTTCCATCTTGCGCACATTCATGCCCACCAAATGTGAAATGTTCGCCTTTTCCCCTCCAACGTGATGGTTGTTGAACTTATTTTTAGTGTCATTTGATAAGCCTCCCTGCGCGCAGAGAGACATCCCACTGACCCAGCCACTGGTCATTGTCTATACCAGTTCCCATCAAAGCGGGCGCGCTTTGTCAGGTTTCGACTCGAATATCCATTTTGCGTCTGAAGTACAGTATCGAAAGTGACTGGATCATTTGAGCCTTTTTCTTCAGCTGCTCCCTCCTTCCTCCCCCACAGTGTTTCCGCTCACGCTAACATAATTTGGCATCGTCGACGTGACACGACACTGGTTTTTCTAAAAAATTATAATACATACATTGTCAATGTTTTGTGATGGCCGGCGCTCCCGTAAATGCAATTTCTAAATTGATGGAAGGAGGTCTTTTTCCACTGCTGAATCCTAGCCAATGCTCGGTGCCCCCTCGAAAACCGAGTAGTGTACATACAGTAATAGGTCATTCAATGTCAAAAGGCATAAAAAAGATGAGCAAAATCTTCACAGGCTGCTGCTTGCTGTTGCCTTTAATTATATTAATTAAACTTTGAAATTCTCATGCAAAGAGAGTTGCTGGCTTGTGACGCTGAAGAGCCCTTGGAGATCTGGGGGGGGGGGGAACCCTGAGATACCAGCTTAGTGGCTATTGGTTTTTTTCATCTAAAAAAAAAAAAAAAAAAAAATACATAAGCCTGCGACTGCTAGGTATGTTTATAGATGATGATGTTTTATGCGCTACTGAACTCTGAATGCAGGAAAGGGGAAAAATCCACCAGCCACAGTGTCAAGGTCTTGAAGCGTCAGTCCCTCAAACTCGGCTCAGGATCTCTGGTTACAGGCTGTCTTCCCGTGGAATAACGCTCTATTAATTTTCTTCCTGTCCCGGGTGCATAATGAAAGAAAGGTGTCTTCAAAAACGAAAGGGCAAAGTCTTGCTCGCTACCAATACCTTGAGGCATCCTGTCTACATTTTGTCATGCGTGTGCACTTTTCAGTGTTAGAGTGACAAGATTTCCAGTCAGAAGGTTCCCGTAAGGCACGATGCGAGGGGAGGCTCGCGATCCGACATCGCCGTGAGGCACTTGGCTCTGGCGCTTGCTGAGCCTGGTGGGAATTTTTATCCTCCGCCTTGGGCTCGTAGTCCCTGCTTAAATACCACGCGCCAGCTCTGCATCCGAGAAACTGCGGCTCCGCTAACAGCGCGTGACGTCCTGAGAATGTGTGGTCCTTGAAAACACATAAAATTACAAAAATAGAAAAGCGCGATCATCTTTGGTGCGCGTACTCTCCCTTTTGAGCTCCGTAAGGCGTAGGCGTGCGAGTCGGCGCTTCTCCTCGGCGCCGCTGCGAGTCGCAGGGTGCCGGCGCGCCGGGCGGGACGCGGGAACGCAGAAACCTTCTGAGGTCGGGCTTGAAGGCGATCCAAGCGAGGCGCGGAAGTGCTGGGTTGAAAAGCGGCAATGTGGCTGTCTGTCCTCCTGGCACCCTCCTCTTCTCCTCTACTGAGATTGAACTCGGGTGAAGTTGATACATCGGCCCTGGGGGGGGTGGAAAGAGAGAAGCTCTTATTGGTGGAGTAGCACATGCAACCGAGATTTGCAAATGCTGAGCATTAGATGCTAGAAGGCGGCGGTAATTTAAATTCAGATGTTTGGGAAAGTAAGATACCCGTGGAAAAGCTTTTAAGAATTAATGGAAATTACCCAGAGTGAGGCACTCCATTTGACTTACAAATTTGTGATGTCAGGAAAGCAGCGATGACACGGAAGACGCATTTTGAACACTCTCAGGTCCTTTGTGAGGATAATTTACAAATTCTCGGTAACTGTAGTGAGCAAACTCAAACCTGTCTACACGTGGCGAAGGAAGATGCCGGTGAGGACAGACAGTCCCCAGAGATCTCCGCCAAGCCAAATCCTCCCGCAGTGCAGCGCAGATAAATGTGGCTGTTAGTTAGCAGAGCTGCTGCTGGTTTGAAGCTCTGTTTTACCAGCAATAACATGAGCTCTGTATCTGTAAACTCTGTTCTTACATGCTTTAAAATCACAGCGCACCAAAAGGAAAAGCGGTTTCTCTTGGCCCCACAGCCGAGTAAATACCATTTCCCATAAATGGGCCCGGATTAATCTCGACTGCTTTTGGTGTAGTTGAATGAAAAGAATCCGGTAGCAAAAACCATGAGCCTTTTACCTTAATTTGGAATGAAAACATTGCCAGTCACTTCTTGGAGCTCATGAATTGCTCAAACTCGACCTTGATCCCTGCTTCTGAGGAGGGGTGTCCTCCCCACAGCAGCGCTCCCTGGGCGCAGCAGCGATGCCTTCCCAGCTGCCATGGGAGAGGCCAGCTCACCCCGAGCCTTTGCTCAGCGCTTCTCCACCTGGAGAAAGGAATTCTCCACGGCGTGGTGTGGAAGTGTTACGCACTTGTACGGAACAGGGCCTGTGGTCCCTGTTCTCAGGGGCAGTCTCCAGGCTCGGGGAGAGCTTCCAAGGGATGTAGGGGTGCAGGACTCACGGAGCAAAGGGGCTTTATCTGAAAGTCTCCTTAAAAGGAAACAAGCTGAGTGTGTTTTCTTTTCTGTGTCTCCTTCAATTCCTGCGTGAGGACTTGGAAACTGCTGTGTCTATAAAGCAGTAAGAGAACAGTAAAAGATGATGCCAAGTAGCAGTGCTAGTTTCGGAACAGGCGGCTGTGCTTACGCTCTGAATCCTTATTTCTTTTTAAAGATGTATGACTGGGGGAAAAGTACCGCCTTCTAAAAGCTAGGAGATGATGGAATGATCAAACGCAATCAGAGCTGAGTTTCATATCCCTTTCATTTATTTATTTATTCTGTCTAGATGTGTTAGCGGTTACCAGGGCGGGTGACGGCACACGGTGCGATTTGGTGTTACCCAGGCAGGTCTCTGCCTGTGGCTGGCACAAGAGGGGTGGTCTGATCAAGGGGTGCCTTTCTTAATGCTCTTGTAATGGTTCGGCTTCTGTCAGCTGTCCGATAACTACAAAACTGGTGCCTGGGTGGGTGCGGTGGTTGTAGTAACTTCTAGCTGCTGCCACCCATGTTACAAATGCAGAAAAGATGCAGAGAGATCAACTGGGAGTGCCTCACAATAAAATTTAGAGGTGATGTCTTAGGCGTTACGGGGCGTAGCTCTCACTAGAATTAAGAAAAAGACACTGTCTGTTTTGTTCTAAACACGTCTTCTCTGCCGGCCTCTAGTAAAGGAGATAAGGTTTTAGGAAGACAAGATGCTCCTGTGATACTTCTTTTTTTCCTGTCTCCCTGAGGTAGAGTCACTTGTGCTCTGAACCCACCCACAGGCGTGTTAGTGAGCATGTCCCACGTAGGGTCATAGTGCTGCAGGTTCTGGGATTTCTGTCCTGGCACCTTGCACCACCTTTGCTTACGTAAGAAAACGGGAGGATGAGAGATGTGAAATGAAAGCAAAGCCTTCCCTGTCGGGAGCCGGGCTTTCTGGACTGTGAGATGCTCGCAGAGGACAGAGCTGGAATCGGGATGTTGGAAAATGCATTGGAAGTGCTAATTAATGAGAAGGTCAGGAGCACTGTAGTGTCATTAACAGGACAGCAAATACTGCACGCCAGCGTGGTAGAGAGCAGCTTGTACCTTCAGGTAATGGGATGTGACAGGGTGCCTGCTTCCACAATACCTACCCATGAAATGCATTAAGAAGTAGCTTGCAGGCCAACGTAAACAGCTTTGAGCTCTCACCACACTTGCAATTTAAGTGCAACGGGCACAATTTACCATACAGACCTTTCTTCGCATTGTTATTTTTTAGCAAAAATAGATAGTGTATATGAGCAAGCTTCTCTCTCGGTCTGTTTGCTCCAGTTTGCCTTGTGCACAGACCTCTCTGCCCTGAATGCTGCCTTAGAGGGCTTTTCCTTTGAGGAGGAGTGGTTCCAGACACGGCAGGGACAGAGGAGAGCCGTAAAGAGCAACTGCTATTACGGTTCCCCACTCGTCTCCACGGCCCGTGCCCCCAGACTTACTTGAGGATTCCTGGGGGAGCAAGGGGAAAAAGGAGGAGTGGTTTGGTCAGCGAGACCTCTGCTCTTGTTACCCATCCAAGGGGCAGACAAACCACCAACTGGAGAATCTCCCCAGACCCTAAGAACCGCCAGTCATCAAACCACCACCAGTGTCAGGCAATAATAGATAACAACCAATACACTGTAAGTCACTGAAGTGAGATTTTAAACCACTGCGTTCTAGATGGGCAAACTGAAGTAGGCAGAAGATGAAAGATGAATTTTCAATTGTTAAGGATTTATCACTGCAGAGCAAACCAATAAGAACTGCAGGTTTTCATCAGAAAACCAGTTGTGTGTGATGTAAGCAACATCACTGTCTCTTGTGCAATTTGGTTTTGAGGAAAAGATGCATACTTGGGTAAGCGGTTCCTCTAAGTTAAATCAGAACTCCCCGTGCAGAGGTATCCATTTTGCCATGGTGACCAGCCTTTAGAAATAGGATAGTAAATGTTTCTTCTGATTAATCTGAACCTTACTAAAAGGACTGTTTACTTCAACAGAAGCACTGTTTACCAAACAGCAGGCTCACCAGTCTATTCTTAGCCTTCACAGGTAACCCATGCTGGTTCTGTGGAACTGCTGACACCAGCAAACGGCCATCCCGGCAGCATTGCCACGATCCCCCAGACCAGTGAGTTAGTGTTGCGCTCATGTCCCCGTACTCAATTAAACAATCAATACAACCCATTTGGAATCGGTTGTATCATGCCTTGTAAATCGCTGGATCATAAACCTTAACAGTACCAACACGTAGTCAGTATAAAATTGAACTAAATTAGTGGTCTAGGACTAGAGTAATTAAAAAATGAGTTATTCGAGCATTCTGTGATCTTTGTGTGGAATATGGGTGTTGTCTCCATGCACCAGATGAAATAGAAAAAACCACCCTTCACTCCGGAAGATGCGCCTCAGGTACTGCAGGAGAATAATATGGCAGGTATTTAACAGGAAAAAAGTGGGAAGAGGGCTGCCTCCGAAGTTGGAATTTGGCAGTAGAGGTGCTCCTCTCCTTCCCCGCGTGATGGGCGGTTCGTACTGGCCTGTGAGACACTGTGCTAATCAACACCTTCCGAGCATGAGGACCTCGCTGCCTGGAGAGGACTTGTCCAAATGAGTATTTAATCAAATGCTTTAAGTTTTTTGGCTGGGTGTCCTTTTTTGTGTTACTGTGTAAAAGGACGTGATTCAAGGAATGCCATCAGTAGAGGAGAATCGGGTTTACCTGGTTCTATTTCTTCTTACGCTTGTTTTCCCTGTGGCCCAGCCTGCAGTTTGCCTCTCTACAAGGAATCCAAGTTGAGCGTATTGGGTTCTTCCCTGTAGCCCTCTCAGTAAAGGGCAGGACTGCGTAAACCTGTTCTCCTTCGCTAATGCAGAGGAACAAGCAATTTCCTGCTTTCCAAACCTCTCCAGAATCATTAACTCCCAGTACAGAGCTTACCCAAGTATAATGAACTCCTACAAGGGCTGCTGACCTGCTCCTGTGCGGTTCTGACAATAAAAGGGCCCTTTGAAGGAATAAAACCAGCAGGGACTCAAACAAGGCGCAGAGATGCCAGCACTGGCAGCACCTTACTCGGGGTCCTGGCACAGGACCAAAGAACGGTGACCGTGCCCTTACCGGAACAATCCCACCGCTTCCCCTCGGCAGGGCCGGGTACCAGGGAGCGGACAGGAGCCAAGCCCCGCTGTCTCGCCGCCTTCAGCGATCTGAAGGCAGCAGCGATGTTACTAGAGCTGGTGCCACCTTGCCCCCGTCTCCAGGGCATTAAAATTCCACTGGCATTAACGCGCTCCTTTACTGGGATGTGTGTCGCGGCTGTAACAGTTCTAATGTTACGCTCACCCCATAAATATCCACTGACAAGCTGGAGCATCCAGCTGACTTTATTTTTTTTTCAAAGACAGCTGATTTATGCTTACTTAGACTGCCAACCCGCCCAAGTCCTGTGCAGCTCCAAGCAGCGTTTGGAGATGTAAACTGGCATCTCTCACACGCTTACCCTTTGTCCCCGATGGCCGGACAATCCCTTGGCTCAGAGATCCAAGAAACTCGGAACATTGTAGGAACTTGGAACTAGCTTTATGCTTCTGCTAACAGAAACCTGTGCACTCCATTGCCAACAACATAAAAAAGAGACGAACTACAGGTGACTGGCACTGTGTGTTTTCACCTGGAGAAGGATTTTTTTTTTTTCTTCACGGCAGTGGTTTTGGCCAGTAACTTGCAATAACCAGGAGGGCACATAACTTCCTTATTATTCTCACATTTATGTGATGCAGCCTCCTTAGCCTGTGTGCGTGAACCTCGGGATCTTTCCAAGCACTCTAGCGGTCCTGTAGGTCACGTTTCAGAAGACGCACAATCTGAGTTTCAAGAACAGTAGTTTCACAAGGAAAAGTGGCATCACCTGCCTCAGAAAAGGCTGCTTTGGGGGCAGTGTGCCAGCACAGTTACCTCCGCAGCTGAGCCTGACTTCACAGCCACCCTTTGTCCCTTGGTCCTGCTTTAGGGGTAGGCAATAAAGTGAATGTGGAGGGAAGTGCAGGAAAGGACAACAGGACACATGTCTTTTAAAAAGATACTTCCTGTCTTTCAGCACCAAGCAAATACTGTATTTTAGAGCATAGGCCAACAAAACCGAACTGCCAGTAATAGGTTCAAGAGAGGTATTTTAAAGATGCTGCCTAAATATTGAAAATGGGTGACGCAGGGCCAAGAGTCTGTTGCTGCTGTGTCAGGGAAGTGTTTCTTGCAGGAAAAGACGCGGCTCGGTTGCAGCCATCTGCCTCAGACTTTTACCTTAACATAAATACTATGTGTTCGATCAGATGTAGTTCTGATTTAGCAGCTCCCTACTGCTGAACGCTGTTGCAAAGTCCTGGTTTGTTGGGTTTTTTCTAGTGCCGGCAATTTAGGCGTGTGTTTGGTAAGTGTTGTGCGGACGTGATTTGGAGCAAGCGTGCGTGTACAAAATGCCGCTGTTGTCACCGGGCAGGACTAGGTACCCCTCGGGTGTCGATGGGAATACTTGGTGCGCTCCGCGAGGAGTTGAGGGGTATTATCTGTGGTATTTTTAGTACGCTGGCGGCTTTGAGGAAATGCTATTAAGAACAGCTTTTCACCCCACTAATAGCGCTTATTTTGTAACTGGACATATGGACTTCTCGGCACAGTTGCTACAGTGACCGAAATCTTCAAAGTACGTGTTGACCAGTGGTGTAACCTTGTGAAAGCCAGGGCTGAGGGGATTCTGTAGCTCAGTGTGCTCTGCGGCACTGAACGGGCTGCTTCTGCCAAGGCTCCCAGCACTTGAGAGCAAAGGGGCAGGGCTAGACTCTCTACACTGTTTCTCCACCTCTGACCTTCCAGGTAACATAACCTGAAAAGCTCCATCCCCGCCGAGCTCCTGCTAATGGAGCCAGACACGAAGAGCGCGGGCTCCGTATGGCCCCGCGCCAGCATCTGCGCAGACCCATGGTCTCTGGGGCTGCTTGGGAGTGGGGCGACCGTCAGCACAAGAGCTACGGTTGTTCTTGCCACGGACTCCCCCGTGTCCGAGCGCCCGTCGCTGTCACTCGTGTACCAGGGAGGTGGCTCTTGCCCCAGCTGAGAAGTACGAGGAGGCGAGGAGATGGCAGAGGTATGCAGGCAGCCCGGGAAGGAAGCTGCGCCTTTGCCATCCTGCCTAGACAGGTTTTGGTAATGAGGAAGGGATTCATCTTCCTTTGCCAAGTTTTCTGTGACTGCTTTATTCAGCAGTTCTCCAAATAAACTAGTGCCTTGAAAAAGAGTGGTTGTGACAAGCTGCCTCTCCTGCGAGTTGGCCTTCCAGGTCTGGGAGGAGAGAGCGTGCCGAGCTGCTGAGCCGGTTGTGTGGGCCTTAGGGGAGAATAAAACTGTATGCATTTGTAGCATCTGCTTCAAAAGGAGGTTGTGGCAAATATTTTATTCAGCAGAGCTGGAGGTCTCCTGTCTCTAGAGGGCAGGAGTTTGTTGTTTTCCTCATACAAGGCAAGCATTGCTTATGCAAAAGGAAAGGATGTGGAAATGGCCTGGAGAGTCCCTGTCTTCTGCCGCAGATTCTTTGGAGCGCGGGCCCTGGCGCGCTCTCCATCTGACCCCTTGGCAGTGAGCCTCCCTCACTTGCAGCGCTTCTGCTCCGTGGAAATACACCATGGCCTGGCAAGGTTTGACCCTTCTTTCCTGAAGGACACGTTCTTGTTTTCCCATTGCAGGCGCCTGCCAATGGAGGGCTCTTCTCCTTCAGATCTAATTATGCCTTGGAAGGCAGATCAAGCTTGTTCTCACTGCCAGGGGGAAAGTGATCTCTGTCCTGGCAGCGGTCCCAGCACACACCTATCCCAGCGCTGGCGCTCGCTCACATGGACGCGATAACCGGGACGCTTCCCCCATCATCCCGGAGCGACAGGCTGAGCTCCCACCGGCAGAGCTTCCTCTCCTCCCATGAGCACGCAGAGGGTTGGGACCGAACACTCGCTCCCAGGTGAACTTCGAGAGGTCTTCCTTAGTTTCTGCGGTACGCAGGCGTCTCTGCGGCGCGGTGGGGCTGCTGAGGAGTAGGGGAGAGGCTTTCTCCGAGAAGTGTCTTGGCTCTTCAGACTCTTCTGAAACTTTTTGGGATGAATCCTTGTCAGGAGTAAGTATTAGCGGGGATCCTGTTTATGTTGTGGGAGGACTCCGGCCAACCTGACAGCAGGCCTGACCTTCAGCGCCAAATGGTTTCCCCATATTAGCATCCTAAAGGACTCCTTGAGTCCTCTACATCTTTTTGAGAAAGAAAGAGAATATGGTACGAGCTGCATCACATTTCAAGCCCTGTAAAATTAGAAGCAGAGCCCTCCCTTAAGCCTGCTAAAACCAACAAACTTGGTGCTTTGGGGCCTTTTTCATCTGAAAAGGCAAAGAATATCAGAAATATACAGTTCCTAGAGATGGCAGCTCTAAAGCAAAAGTCAAATATCTCCATTATTCTTCTCTCCTCCCCCCGTGCAACTACTCAAAGCGAGAACAACACAATTTATCTTTCTCTGAAATCACAGGTAACAACAGACAAACCATAACTACCAGACGAACCATTCTCTTCCAACACCTTTTATCCTCCGTCATGACCTCAACTCAGGAAATTCCCCTTCAAGCCTCTCCTGAAATCTCCTTCTGTTAGGAATACATCCCATTCTCTTTTTCCCCGATCAACTTCTCTAACCGAGGCTTTTCTGAAGAGATGTTGTTGTCTTCAGAGGGCTCATATATTTATGAAGCAGACGCTCTACAGCGTGAAGTCCGTAAGTCACCCAGGGGCCACCTTCTAAGCTCGTAGCAGAGCAGGAACATGGCATTCACACCCCGGCCAAGAACCTGGCCTGTTTGATTTTAAGATATCTGACTGGCATATGATGATTCCTTGTAAAGAGAGAAGTCACCCCAATTATATAGCATTTAGGATGCTATATAAATTATTTAAAAATAATTATCACACAGTTATTATGAGGAAAAAATTCCTCTTCAGAAATTCTGTGGGAAAAAGTGACTCTGTCTGAAGATATAGCTAGGGTAGAAGTGGATTCTTTTAGGAGGACGGTGGGAGGGTGCAGCTCTCCGGCGCAGTGACCGCTTCGATTGCGGTGGCTCTGCAGACGGCCAGAGCCCAGAGGAGCCTGGCTCTGCGCCGGCTGCGGCAGCAGCCCTCTAGATGCCACTGTGACCCAGCCGAGGCCTTTGCAGGGGCACCCGAGAGCTGGATCCTTCACAGCGACGATGAACCCGGCATTAACACCCCTCAGCAGCGAATGCGGGTGCCAGGCTGTGCCCCCACCCCTCAACCCGCGTCAGCCTCCCCTGGTACAATGTCAGCGCGCCAGCTCTCCTTCCTGCGGACAGAACCCCGCAGCGCATCGTTAGGCTCCTGTTTTAATTCCAATGGATTAGTAATCATAAATTTCACAGATATTTGGATGTTCCTCCCCCTTCTCCCCCCAAAAACCCCTTCTCTGTTGAGAGCAGCGTCAGAAGTGGCAGCTCCAGAATCCTCTACCTTGGACCAAGGCCTAAATCCTTCCTGAAAGCCAAACCCTCTTGCAATACCATAATTAAAACGACCGCAGAATATACTTTCTCCTGTGGCCTGCTCCTGGATTACGAGAGAGGAGAATCTGTGAAGCTGTCTGATTTATGTGCATACGCGTCTCTGTCCGTCTGCCTCGCGCTCGGTTTGTGAAGGCGTCTATGAACAGTGCGTCAGGCGCATTTCGAACGGTGCGGATGTGTTGCTGTGGTTGTGGGCGCTGCTGCTGGTTGGAGCTGCAGCCGCTGCCCCACCACCCGCTGTAACCTGCCCAGTACAGTGGCAGCTGCTGAGATCTGATGCTTCTGATCCCATGTGTCCTGCTGCAAGCAGGGAATAGTTCCTTAAAAGTCAGCAGCATAGAGCTCACGGAGATAAGATCAGAAGCTGGTCCTCCGATTGTGTTATGACAGTGTGGTGTCTATCACAGGCTCCTTTTTGGGACTACCAGGCGGTTGGCCCGTCGCGTGGTGCTGGCAGCCGCCGGGATGCCTGCACTGCAGAGACTCGGCTCGACTCCTGTGGCAGGTCATGCTCTTCCTTGTGGGCTGGGGAATGCGGGGTCCAGTCTCTATTCTCTGAAATATTTTTTTTCCTCATTGGAAATCCCTGCTGCAGATGTGCTTAGTGGGGATGGTAGCACTCTCCAGAAGCTAGGAGAAGCATCCCATGGGGACCCAGTCAAACTGCATTTATTCTCTTGCATGTACATTTTCCCTAAGCGTACGTTACCAGCTACTGCTGGGAAAAGCACTTGGGATGGGTCTGCTTGTGCTCTGAATCCTGAGGAAGGATGGGGTGTTTGTGATCTAGAGAGCTACCCACGTGGGCTTTGCTTCTGCCACTGCCCAGGCACTGTCTAGCTCACCTGGCATGCAAGCACCTCTGCGCTGCCCGTCTTTCCTCCTGGGAGCTCTCCTGAGAAACACGGGGAACGGGTACGCAGTGCTAGATTTGGGTGTTTTCCAGTTTCCACCTTTCCCTTTCTCCCTTATTTCACTTTGATCGGTATAATTCGTATAATGCCTTCGGGTTTGGTGAGGCTTTATTATACGTATGCCCAGAGATCTTGGTATTAAGTGCATTTTATAAATTAATAAATAAATATGCTCATTTGTTGTCGGATTTCTATTGTTGATTTGGGAACAGTAAGCTCTTGCAGATCTCAGCTTTCACCTTGCCAATCACTGTATCCCTGTAAGTGCACTGCAGTTACTTGGAACCTTTTCTGGGTTGGTGTTGGCATCCTTTTGCTAGATTACATTTATGCATTAGCACCATCTGTGCCTGCTGTACCTTCTGTGAGTTAGCCCTGGCCAAATGACTGGCATTTATCTGGAAGTGCACTAAAAAAAAAAAAAAGGAAAAAGAAAAAGAAAGAGGGGGAGGGGGAAGAGAGACAGTGAGGATGGCACCTAGAGCTTTGTGCTCGCTGCTGGCACTGATGGGTCTCGGGGAGGAAGACGCACTGGGGAGCACCAACACCTGCACGGGTGTCCCTCAGCTCGACTGCCGATGAAATGCGTCCTGTCCTTCTGGAGTCTTTCTCCCTAAATAAGAGCTGCTTCGTCCTGTTGCGGTACTCAAACAGCTTCCCCCTGCCTGCGTGTTCCAAAGAAAAGACAAACTGGCAAGCCTTAAGAGAAAAGACTTTGCAGGCTGAGGGATGAGTTTGGACTGGTGATGGTTTTTTTCCATTGCATCTTGTTTCAGTCTGGTCAGAGGGTTTGGACTGAGCGGTGCCGCTGATGCGTCACCTGGTACTGAGGGTGGCTGACAACAGAGATTGCACTGCAGGAATGCAGATGTCACCACGCTGGGGTGGTCAGTTCGCTTTCTATTCAGTCACCTGTTTTTCCAAGAAATCTGAGGTGGGAAATAGCCTCCTCTGGTTTCTTTCCTATGAAGGGAGAGGTGAGCGTTCTCTTCTGTCACTGGTTTTTAAATATCTGTCATCTGGTTTGCATAATAAACAAAGGAGCTCCTTCTCGAAAGTCAGAGCGCGCTGAAAAACAGCAGCACAGGACCTTTCTCTGAGGATTCCTGAGCAATGCAGCATTTGCAGAGGCCGCAGCTTCACTACTACGTGTCTTGCAGCAGCAAGTGACACACCAGTGCCAAGGCCCGGAGCCCGTCCCCACCTCCCTCCTGCCTCGGCTTCCTCGCCCAAGGGAAGTCTGAGCACCAGTACAGGGAGGGGAATTCCGGGCAAAGCATCCAGAGCACCCCTCCAACATTCGGAGTCCCTGTTCCCCAGTACAGCTACGTCTGTGTCACGAGGTAAACTGCTCCTAGCTCCGCAGCTCCCATGTCCAGATGAATAGAGTCTGGGCATTTAAGACACAGTGAACAAAAAGCAAAGATTTCCTCATTCTACTGTATTCTTGCTTGAAGACCAGTTTCACTGAATGCAAGAGGAAGAACTTCAGTGCACGTTCTTAGCTGACAGCAGTTTGGATCCATTTGTTCTAAGTGGGTAGGTACAAAATACAAAGAGCAGATACAAATACAAAGGGAAGAGTTCTTAAACTGAACATAACTGTCTGCTCAGAATGGAAGAAAGGAATTATCTGGCTTAAAAATTACGTTAAATCAAGGCAGTGTCTGTCAGTCAGTCATGAAAAATAACGTGCCTTACCCAGCTTAACCGACATTAGAGAAGGAGCACACCAGCCTTTTGGGTTTTGTTCTCAATGATCACTGTCACACTGCGGAGTCTTTTCTACTAAGAATATGATGTTTAGAATTCAAGATTTGCTTTTTCTCTCTTTCCATATGTTCCTTGCTAAACATATGCTATACTTTATATTTAAAAACTAGCAGCAGACTGAAGAAAATAGCCCACACCACAAAAATATGTTTGCTTCATTATCAAAAGCTTCTGGGGTTTAGTATTTTTTTTTTTAACACGTGGGGGGCGGAAGACGCTTGGGGACAGTTTCAGAATGTGAAACTGAACTTTGAAGAGGTGTGGAGAGTGTGAACATCTGGCTCTTCATTTGCGGCTTAGAGTTATACGTTGGCAAGTAGAGGTGGTGATCGAGTTGTCGACTTTGTAATTAAGGAAGGAAAACCCGCCAGTTAATTGAGGAATTGGCCTTTGACTGCTTGGGTAGTACTTAAACAGGTCTGCCGGGGTTGCATCTCAAGGTGCTCTCTGCTCCGAGCTCACTTCTCTCTCCCTGCATGAAGAGACACTTGGAAATGTCAGCAAGGGAAGGAGAGAAGAGTTCTAAGAGATTTGAAAGAAATTATGATTGTCCTTGTAGAATATGGCAAGTTTGCTGCCTAAGGTACTGATTTTTTTTTAACTGGTAAAAAGAAAATCAACAATCGCCACAAAAGCATCCTTGCTGAAGCGCGGGGAAATGGTACAGCGTGTTTGAATTGCGGCAAGATGTAGCAATCCCATGGTCAATCCAGTTGGTGAATTTAGGAAAGGAAATGGGGCTTGTCATTTGTTATATAGAAATGAAGTTATGTGGCTGTTGCCATGGTGACGCCTTGTTTATTATACAGCACAGTAAACTGGGAACATTTGCTGCCTGAGAGCGCCTCAAAGTAGGTACTTTTTTCCCCCCATTGTTTTAGCTCTTTTTCATGAATGTTCAATTTGCTGTTTGGGAGGGCAGGAGGAAATGCTCACTCATCCTCCAGTTAGGTATGAATATTTTAAACTTTATGAAATCACTGGTAATTTAGAACTTGTCTCTGAAATTACCTGGTAAATGACCACAGCAACACTTAGAAGTAAAAAGCAATGAGGTGTGCACAATTACCTGCTAAAGCTGGAGACACACACACACACTTAAGCATGAATTTAATTATAATACGGGTAGATTGGTGCCTTCTTTAAATCCTGGCACTGATGAGGATGACAGTTATTTCTGGTTGAAACCGTAATAAAGCAAAAGCCTACACTGATAAACTTACAAATAAACATTCTATTGCAAAAATCAAGTATAGGTGTAATTCTGGTACTTAGTTGCATATTTTGAATTGTATTGTTAAAGAAGAGTAGCTAAATTAGTAAGGACAGCTTTGTGAACCCTCTTAAAGGTGGCTTACATCTATTTAACTGCAGTTAGTAGAAGGCTGATTTAAGCTCCATGATTTTAAAAAATTTTTAATGACCCAGGCATGTTGATGAGGGGTCTTGTACCGGTTGTACCAGAGTCGAATCCAGCCAGTCTGTCATTTGCAGATGGAAGGCCACACTGAAATAAAACAGCCCTTTTAACCCTCGCTTTGCTCGTCTAAAACCCCTTGTTTCTCATTATCGCTCTGCAGAGCAGAGCAGCGCCGGTTTCAGGGTTTGTGCATTGCACAGAGCACGCCAGCACAAAATCTGCAGGACCTGCTGTGGGCACTTCAGCGTGGACCGGGAGATGCGCTGCCAGCATGACTTTGTGAGGAGATACCCAAACAGTCAAACCCCAAACCAACCAAGCAAACACAAAAACCAAACCGAAACTGACATGGAATGTGGTCAGTTCCTGTATGGGAGCAAATCTGATTTCAAAGCAAAGTCTCTTTGAAATAAGCAGTCTTCCTGCAGCGCTTGCAACCCAGCTATCACAGCATTATAAATTAATGCAAAAGATGCCAAAAGGCCCCTTAAGTAGAAAATGTCAACATGCACATGTTAAGCAAGAGATTTACAGAAGAACTTGAAGTCTCCAAGTCCCACTGAAAAGCTTCAGATCCCGCACAGCCCTTTGAAGATCCCTGTCCTGTGGCACTGAGGTGGCCGGATGGGATAGCGGACGCACTTTCTCCTCAGCCTGGACGGAACTCAAGGGGACAGCCGGTTCTCCTCCCGATGGGACGGAGTGACCGCGGAGCTTAGTGCGCACACTCCGGTACCAAACGAGGCTGGGGCTGGACCAGAACCACTCCCAGCCCTCCCACCTCCCTCCCTTCCCGTGCAGAGGCAGAGCAGAGGTCCCGGATCAGCCCGCGATGGCAGCGCCAGATGTGCCGCTGCACAGGAGGATGCGTCCAGGACAGTGTCAGCCTTCACTGCAGTGACCTGTCAGGCCAGCGATGGGCTCGCACGCTGGGAACTCTGCTGCTCGGACACCAAACCAGCCACGTGCCAGAGCTCCTTCTGTCCCCAAGGAACGCACAGGTTAAACTCAAATGACGAGGGTCATGGGGAAAGAAGCGGGTTTAGTTTGGGCTACAAGAGACAGGCTTTTTAAAGAAAGCTGCTCAGTACACAGCGGATTCCAGCAAAAGGAGTGCCTCATGCTTCCACAGGGCAAGGCACAGAACGCGCACGTTGGAGGTCTGAGGGTTTCTTCATAAGACTCATTAATAAAGGCTTAATTAATAACATGTTTTGTAAACACTAAGGAAACTGCAGAAGCTGGCTTTTGTAACAAATAGAACCGAGGGAGCTGCATTACAGAGGAAACGTGGACTAAAGTCCTACCCCCCCACGCCGCAGACCAGATGACAAGCTTTGGCTGAAAGCTGCCGATGAGCACGGTGACCCGGAGCCCGCCTGCGCCTCTTCCACTGAGCTGGAGCCTCTGAAGAGGCTGGCGGGGGCAAGAGGAAGTGAAGGGGTAGCGCTGAACGGAGACCATACAAACATCCCTTCACTGCTCCAAGCTACGGATTTGCACTTCACTGCTGGAAGATGTGGTATGTTAGGAGAGCTCCACATAAACCTCTCATTTGGCTGGGGAAAGCCCTGTCATCTGGAGGAAACATGATCGGGAAGGAGAAGCGTGGGGATGGGCAGCCGAGCTTGCCCTTCCTCCAGCTGGCACCATCGGGCTCAGAGGGACAAGGCTGAATCGGGAATCCCCCGGGTTGAAGCCGTAGGATGTAACCGCAGGCTGACAGCCGGTGGGAGGAATACATTCTTAGACTTTGGTATCTCTTTGAGAGGACATTCTCAGTAAGGCTTCACTACCCCAACTACAGTTCAGAAAAAAAATGTTTCTGCTCTTTATCTTTTCCTTACTTCTTCCCTCAGACAAGTGATTTGGCTATACCTAATTAAAAGGAAGAAAAAAGCAGCCTAAGCTTAATTAAGATTTTAATTCAGTTACAGACTATAGGAATAAATCATTGCAGGCTTGGTGGTGACAGTAAGAAAATACAGTGTCTACTCTTCCTGTCCAGTGGAGATAGTAACGGCTGGTGAGGAACCCTGGAGAGGAGAAAGGGGCAGGAGCTTCTCCCCTGCTCCGAGCAGTGCGGTGACAGCGGGGTGACAGCTCCGGGGCACACAGCGGTAGAGCCGGGGTCTCAGAACACTGCTCCGCCCTTCTCATGCGCTCCTGCCTCCCGTGAGCAAGTAAATAAATACTTGGCAAGGGCCAAGTATTTATTTCTAACCAGCACTTAAAGATCCAGACACTTCTGAGAACCAGAGGAACTATTAGAATTTTTGGTGGGTTTTTGGAACATGGACACATTCTTTGGAACGCACCTTGGGTTGTACAAATTATATGAATTTTTAAAGTAAAAGCCACAGTACTTTTTAAGAAATGTGGTTTTATCATTTTGTTAAAAAAGGATGGTGGGGGAGAACATATCTTCACTCCTTGGCTTAGATAAGCTCTCTGCAACAAATCTTACTCTCAGACTTTTAACGTGAAGTTTTCAATCCTGGGTGCTCCTCCAGAGGAATTAACATAGTGTGAAAAAGGAGAAGGGACTGCTTTATTTTAAGGGCTACTTCTTTCTTGTTGGAGATGCTTAATAAATTGAGCACTGTGCAAGAATAACTACTTACATTACAGCCATTAAAAAATCTGTATCACCTGAATAGTTTTTTTAAAACCCTGCAGCAGTAGAACAGACTTCTGAATTTTACAATGTCTCATTGCAAGGATTAGAAAGAGGCAAGGAGGAAATAAATATATATATATATATATATCTAAACACAGACAAAATTACCCTACACTCACCCATGTCCCTCAGCATTTGGCCTCTGGTCAATGGTATGGTTAAAGTACTTTGCTGAGGGAAATGCCGGGCAGGTTTGTGCTTTGCGGGATACGGGGAGCGCGAGGAAAGCCTGGGAAAGGCAGCTCCCAGCACTGCTGGCAGGCACAAGACTTTGGCACAATACAGCTGCAGTTTAATTTCCATAGGCCGTTAAGCTCTTAAACACATTAAGCATATCCAGTACTGCTGGCAAAATCTTTCGTGTCTTTGACTCTGCCACTGGCGTTCCCTGTCCCAGCCGGGCTCTGTCCCCAAGCCCTCTGCGCCTTCCACACGCGAGCGTGGGTTTGCCTGTGCGCGCCTTTGTACGTATAAACGTCCAGACTTACAGATATCCAGCTTTTTTCTTGCTGAACTTTAAGACCATTCAGTGACGGCGTAACTTGCAATTCTGGTCACCTTGCTGTCGTGTTACCAGGCAAAACTAACCGTGGTCGCTCCTCTGGGGCCCGGCGCTGCTGCCTCCAAGGCTGAGCTGAAGCCCCCGCCCTGCCGCGGGGATGTCTGCAGCAGGTTGTACACGAGTGCTTGGCTGGTTACCGCTCGCAGCTGCCAGGTAGACACGCTACCTTCTCTGCCGTCCTAGTTTTTCAAACTGTGCCTTTGTAAGTGACATGCCGCGCTATTACAAGCTATTACGTGGCTGTATCAAGCTATCCCCTTTGTAGCCGGCGGCAGGGGCCCTCCCGCCCTGCACACACCTCTGGAGATGCTGCCGGGAGGACGCTGCTGGGGTGCTGTACTTGAGGGACTGCAGAAGCACTAACTCTGAAGCCGCACTGTTTCTATTAAGTTATGAAAATGGCAAGAATAAAGCAAAAGGGTCGTAGCATGCTGAACAGGCACATGAAAAATGCAGTTCCGTTTTCCTGATCTGAGAGTCGGGCACCTCACCCAGTTGCCCTCAGCTCGGGGTTTAAAATCCAGGTTGAAAACTTAGCGGAAGGAACAGAAGTGAAGCCAAACAATCGCGTCTCGCCTGTGCAGTCTGACGGGAAAGGCTAAAGCTGTTCCCCCTGTGTTTCAGCTGCACCTTCCTGTTCACGCAGTGTTCCTTGGAAAATGCTTGTTCTCGCACGTGATCCGTGCCAGCGAGAAGTCATTTCACACAAAGGAGCGGCAGAACAATTGGGCCCCGCGTGCATGGTGACATTGACAACATTCTTAGATAAGACATTTCCATAAAGAAAATGCTGTCCCTGAATAGTGACAATGTTATTTTGAACTGCGTTTTTTCTGTGGAATCAACCTAGCTGCAGCTTCAGTGACACGCTGTCTGTCAGCTGAATCAAGCCACAGTTGGCTGGGTTGATCCCCCTCTTCTCCTTCTTGAAAGAAAGAAGAAGCTGCAGCAGAAAGAGCAAAACCCAGCAATAAAAGCCAAGGATGGCCCGATGCCAGAGACTCTGGGACCTACCATTTCCTCCTCTCTTATCACACCCTCTGATGACTCCACTTTCACTCCCTCAAAAAAAAAGCAGTTCCACAAGATATGAACTCGGTGCAGCCTGGCTCCCTACGGACTGACACCTTGAGAGCACATCAGCAGGGATACCAAGTGTGTCCTCAGGGAGCTGCCCATGCCACAGCTTGTCCTTCCAAGGACACGCCTTAACAGTATCTTTTTGTACCAGACCACATGTTCCAGGACACTTCTAGGCACGGTGACCTCTGTGAAACCTCTGCTTTGCTGTGCAATGTGCCGGGCTCGTTCCCAGCACATCTCTGCTGCAGCCTGGCCGCTCCGTCCCAGCAGGAAGGCCCGGCCAAAGCGCGGGATGTGCTGGGCACACGGTGGTGCGAAGCCGTCTGGAAAAGCTTGCTCCCGCTTCAGAAGGGCTTGGGTTGGATGGAGGGCAGGTCGGTGAGCTCGGCCCTGGTGACACCTCCATCCACCTCCCCTCGCAGGGGCATCTTCAAGGGGCGGCAGCCCAGAGTCTGGCTGGAGGACGGGACGGGAGCAAGCACGGCTCCAGAGGAAGCAGGGCCATTTTAGCTAAGTGTGCAATTGCATTTTCAACATAATTAGGTGCCTAATTGTGCGCCTAGGCCTAGCTGATGTATTTGCACGTGTATCTAATTATGATTTATCTAAAAGCTCTCTGGCCATAATGCCTTGCTCTCCAATCTTAACAGAGGCATTCATAAAAGTGAGAGATGAGTCTGAGCGGTTGCTTTTTCCCAGCTTTTGCTTTAAAGTGAATTCCTATTTTTCTTGGGTTTCTTGCACAATTGAAGCCGACTGAGCAATGGGAAAACTCCAAATAGCCGCATTACTGGAAGACAAGCATAGTGCCGCACAAGCAGCTGTGGGAAAAAAAAGAATTCCAGGGCAAAGGCCAGGTTGAGGTTAAGAAATGAAATTTCCACGCAAGGCTTCCAAACAATGCTGATGTTGGAATTCTCTAGTGGTGTGGATGTCACGCAGTCAAAACTTGTACCAGCAATCACCAAGGTCAAACAGGATCTTCTTTCAGTAGGTGTTTGGTGGGAGCTGCTCAGACAGCAGCTTTTGTTGTGAAAGGGGGCTGGCAGGAACGCAATAGACGGGAGCATCGCAGACACACAGCCTGTGCTGCCTCCGCCAGCCGTGCGACACGGAAACTTTCCCGGTGTCCCTAACAGCAGCTGTGGAAGGCTGCAGTAATGGTTTCAGTTCGCTAACTATAAACTTCGTCAAACAATGCGAAACAAGAAAGAAAAAACCAGATTTTTCCCTTAAATTACATTTGCTTTTACTGCGATAAATTCTCGGCACCCTCTCTCAGGATCAGGCAGCTGCCTTTCAACACAAACCTGGCTTAGCTCAGGCACCATAAATTCTCAGGAGCAGCCCCACGGTCAGACCTCCTAATGTGAACAGTGCTGTGAAAACGTCTGTTGTTTTCCTTCAGTGCAACACTTTTTAACCTACAGTATCCGATCATTCTTTACGGAGCATGATGTCAAAAACACTTACTGTACAAGCGAGATCTGTGTTTCTTTTGCCACAGACAATAAATCTTTAGTGTCTCCTCTTGATATGCATCACTCCACTTGAACTCAGGAGGCACTGTACATCTCTCTTTCCCTCTGCCTCTTCCAACAAGGTCACTTTCCAGTGATGGAACAACTTTTCCAAAAGGTATAGTGTTCAATAATTAATACCTGCTGATAATAGCTTCTCAAAGCAGTGCTTGAAAACTCTTCACAAACTTACAGCATGAAGAACGCTTAAAACAGATTGGAGTAGCACATCTGAAAATATCAGCCTCAAAAATGTGAAACGCGTATGAGTGAACTTAGCCCGGACAGAAGCGGATCTGTATCCGCTTGTGCCGCTGAGCACGAGCGCAGCGTCGGCCGCCACGGAGCTAAGTCACCAGCAGGCACAAGGAGCCAGACAGTTGACTTCTGACATGGAACCGCCTTACACACCCAGGATAACGAACAATTATTTCAGCTGTGTACATCACTGCACTATGAAAGCCACCTGATCTGGAATTCACTGAATTCCCACAATCACAGATCCAGTGCACGTGTGAAAAGTGTTCTCCTGTGCTTTTACACGCCTTTCTTTTCTTTGTTAGAAACCTTGTTACCAGAAGGGAAAACTCTACTTAGTCACCATCATAACATTAAGAAAATGCCCCATGAAGTTCGTTAGGCACCCGTGACCTGTGGTCACCTGCCGGGGGACATCTCTGCCGTGTCACCAAAGGGAACCGGTGTCTGCCGGTAGCGCGTGGCAGGCTGGCTCTCGGCCCCACCCCGACCAGCCCTATGAAAATGACCGCACAAAGAAAAGTCATCCTGGGACCCACGCTGACTGTTAGTGGGCAGAAGCCTTTGTCTGTAGATGTTGTTAATGAAATAGATGATGCGCAGCTAGTCACGGCTGGCCTGTGCTAGACACTCCAGGTTGACAAGAGCCTCCCGGAGTTCTCCCGTGGGGAGGGCTAAGGCAGCAGTCCCTGCGCCCGGGAACGGGGCACGAGGCAGCCCTGGCATGAGGATGTGCCCAAACACCTCACACCTCTCTCCCGGCTGAGCAGTTGTTCTCCAGTGGCAATACGCAAAATTTCTATATGATTTAGAGACCTGATACAGTTTGTAATGCTGGGGTGTGCTTGGGTTTGCTGGGAAAATCCTTCTACAGAAATGAGTAACGTCTTAAAAGTGCTTAGGCTCTTCTGAAAATTTTCAGCCCTAAATAATCTGCTGTCTTCTGGGATCATACTCTGCCTCCTGGAGATACCTGTCCATCATTTTACAACCATTCCAAATTTTAGCATGTTTTATGTTGTACTATAATATATAGTAAAATATAATCCATCTACTTTGGCACAGAAAGATATAAAAGTGCTACTGCCTGCTCTGCACTCCGCGCCTGCGTTTACCCGCCTGCATCAGGCAGTCACATTTTGCGCCTGGCAAGGAAATTTGTATTTCAGATCACTACAGAATTCCCCTTGTTTCCAGTGGAAAAATGTCAGCATGCATTCCAATAAAATCTAATCCTTTAAAATTCCATCAAACTATTTAAATTGGAGGGTTTGGCTTGCTAGACTAAGCAATAGAGAAAGAGCCGCAGCGTGAGAGGAAACTGCAGAGAGAAACGTGCACCAGAACTGAGGTAACCTTGGTCTCTGAGGGAGAAATCCCGAGCCCCCGTGTGCAAGCAACGCGATGGCAGATGAAGCGCCGTCCTCAGAGGGTTACGTTACACATTCCAAAGGCGGTAGGTCAGTGAAGCTGTTACTTATCATCTGGTTAGCTGTCCGACAGAGCCTGCCGACGAGGACGGAGAGCTTAGCCCATTTACACTGAAGGGATTGATTTTCATTTAGCGTTTGTCCGCCGCAGTTATCAGAAGTTGCAAAATTCATTTCAGAGCGACTTGAAAGGAACAGAATCGTATGCATCTATATATACTTAGTGACACGAAGCAGCATTAATAACTCCACTACGTGTAATTGAATTAACTTTTTTTAAGACTGTTTGAATTACATGAAGGCTGTGACACCAGCCATCAAAAAGCAGCACATTCAGTATCAAAATCAAATGTTAAGACTGAGGGCGTGCCATTATGTCACGCTGTTGAGGGACAAAACTCAAATGTATTGAGACGTTCTAATTTATGGATGGAACTTTAAAGTGTAATGGGCTTTGGCAATGTATGGCACGGTCCCTTCTTTCAGTAGGTAGCGATTTCCCCTGTAGACACAGCACGCAGACAAGGAGATGAGAGACGTATGCTACTTGAAGGCTCTCCATGAAGACATTGCAGCTGACGTGTCAGGAAATATTATGGCTTATGAAAACTCGGTCCCTTTAAAATGCTAATAACCCAAGTGTTTGGGGTTGGGTTTTTTTAATTCCTTACAGATCCATAGTTCATAATGGACTTAGACATGCAAAAATTGATTCTGGAACAGAAATACTTTTCAGTTATGGGAATGCAGTAAAAAGATCAGAAGCAATAAATAGAATTTTTGATCAATTTTCTTCCCTCTGTCCACCTCCAACATACAATTGGCGCACTCAGCAGCGCGTGTGCTGTGGCCCTTCCCAACTTCTTATCTTCTTGTTCATTCCTTGATTCCACAAGAGCTGTGCAATCAGTGTCAGGATAATGGAACCCCTCCCTCACCCCGCCTTCTTTTTGATAATGTTGTATTAAAGCTAATGAGAAAATTTGCATGCATGAAGTGATCTAAAGCGTGCAACTGCTTTCAGGCTTAGAGACCCTTGTGTCGGAACAATGAGTATCTGGGTGGGCACATTTGAGCGTTCTCTGTGCTCAATTAGCTACGATTTAGCACCAGCTTACAATAAGCTCATCCTAAGCGAGTAAGGCTCCGCGAGGTCTGGGCTGCCAGGGCTGCACACAGGTGACCCTGACACCTTCCAGGCGATACACAAACGCTCACTTTCTAGAACTAGTCTTGTCAAGGTGCTCTCACAAGCCTTTCCTGTTGATTAGCGGATCAGAGCCCAAGGGAGGCAAAGTAGCCTGTTTCTTTTTACCTCTCTCTGTCACATTGTCCGGACAGTACCTTGGCAAGCCCTGAAGCAGCGTTGTGGGGACCTGTCCCGTGGTCACGTAGCTATGGATAGCTCTGTCCCGCAGGAACTTGTTCAGAAATCAGAAAAGGGGAGAGTGGAGGCCTGAACGTGATCTGTCGGTGTCTGTCAGCTGAGGTGATAGACAGGGGAAAGATTAAGATGGTAACGGTTCCGCCTGCAAACTGTGAATGGCCAGAGGCACGCAGAGACTCGCGCTGCACCTTCGTTAAACGAGACTTAACTCTGCCAATCAGAGGTTTCCATTTGAGAGATAATCTAGATAAATGCCACATATAATCGAAATGGATTAATATACCTGTCAACATAAATAGAGGTATAAGTGTTTCCTGTGTGGAAGTTTAGCCTTCGTGCAAAGCGGTTTTTTCATTTCGATCACATTTTGCTAAAGAGCGTGTGCTGCGTCTGTGCGTGCAGACGCTCCTGCAGCTATTTGTGTGCATATATACATGGAATAATTTCTTCATACAGAGATGTATGTATGTGTAAATTGTGTGAATGTAAATATAAGATAGGCCATATGTCCCAAAAGTCCCAAAAGAGCATCTGATGTTGATATGTAGACAGTGTGTTAAGGACCTTCCTAATTAATAACCCAGATTAAAACCTCTTGGCAATCAATTAAGATTAATGACAGAAGTCATTCTCTATCCCCCTACGCCCGCGTCTCAGGCTGTGAAAACCCTGGGTCGTGAAACTCTAATCCTGTTATCTGCTGCCTTCTTCATCTGAAAAGCCTCCAGATTAACACAGCAGACACGATCGAATTTCCAGCCAGCCGCTCGGACAGCTGCCCTACTTTCAGCAGTTAATGGAAAAGGGACTAATCTGGTTAGGAGCGTAGGACTAGTTCATAAATCTGGACGCCCAAGACAGTTGAAGCTGTCACGTCTCTTCTGGAGAGCAGCGACCGAACGAGCCTGTCAGCTTTCCTCTGAGAGCTGGACTGGGGAGACTCAGCACGAGCACAGCCGCGTAAGGGCTGGCCCGAGCTGGGACCTGTGTTTGTGACGGGGTTTGGTTCGATACGTGCGGCCCTCTCTGCTGGCACCCAGGCAAGGAGCCCCTGGAACTGGTTTCACTGCGATCCACTCCGTTAAAAAGATGTTTTCAGGAATTAAGAAAACAAATTTGTTGTTTTCTCTTTTGGATCATGGCCAGTGAAACAAAGTTGTTCACAAAACCTGCACCCCCAAATGAAATGTTTTCCTTTTAGTACAGCTTGGGGCTGGGGAGGAGAATGGTAACGCTCTTTAGGGTGGCAGAGAAGGTATTTGTCAGCTGTAGCGAACTCCTGCTCCACCTAGAAAAGATTGCCTTTCCCTTTCTTACCAGGTGTTATCCCTGTGCTGCCAGCACAGCTGAGGTCACTGGCTGCCCGCTATGGTCCGTTGCGTTTTAGAAGCTAGCCATTTGTAAACAAAGACAGCAAGAATTCTTGTGGCTGCACACACCGAGGGCAGCTCAGCTTTTTAAATGCTCCAATAAAGTGTGTGATGGCTTCACAAGAAGTTCCTCCGAGGCTGTCCCGGCGGTTCCTCCCTCGGTGTCTGAGGGAGCAGCGAGCTCTCCGGCCGGGCCCTGCTGCCGATGCCCGCGCAGCGTCCGTCAGAGCCACTCCCTCCATCGTACTCGGCGGAAGCACTGGCCACACCGCTTAAATTGTCATCGCCTTACAACTGGCAAGTAGATTTATTCCTTCCTGCTATTTCATTCATACAAGTGTTGATACTCACGCTAATGAGTTCTGAAGGCTCGTTTTAAAAAGAGCAACGGCACTCATCTGCAGAAAGGGAGGGAGTGCCAAAGTGACTGCCTACGTAGGTGGGAAAATATCCGTGTTCCTCCGAACACCAGAACAACATCGTCTCTTAATAAAGACAGTGCCTGCTGCTTTCAGTGATGGACAGCTAGCGAACCCCACTGTTCAGATAGCTGCCGTCGCTAGGATGGGCACCCGAGGGGCAGGCAGGCTGGACCAGCCCGGCTTTAACCAAGTGAAGCGGTGATACCCGTTTACCGCAAGCATCCTCTACCATCTAGATGTTTTAATCGCATAATATTCCTCTGAGTCTTCAGCACAAGACAATTCTACCAAGTTCATCATTCATACTGGAGCTGACCTCTTGGCTATCACTCACTATCGCTTTTTTGTATCACATGGAGATGTTCACCAAGCAATGTTACTTTAAACAGATGTTTTTGTTAAGTCCGCAGCCATTACTATAAAAGAATCTTTAAAGCAGGTAAATGCTAATGAGCTTAAATTTAAGAACAAGGGGTAATGGCTGCAAGCTGCTCCTTGGGAAATTCCGACTGGAGTCTAGAAGAAAGTTTTTTACAATGAGAACAATTAAACATTGGAATAGTCTCCCGAGGGAAGCGGTGGATTCCCTGACATGAGGCAGTTTCGAGACTCATCTTGACAGGGTGCTGGGACGTCGGGGACGAGATGACCCTTGAGGTCCCTTCCAACCTGCCATTCTATGAATCTATGAACAAATACAAGTGTCTTTGTTTTTATTAGGCTGTTTTATAACGTTAAAAAAGCTGAACGTATTCTGTACTTCTACTGTAGAAATTCTTCTAAAATTAGCTATAGATGTTTTTTTCCTTTTACCAGTCACACACATTTGCATCCTGATAGAGCAAAATCTTAAACACAAGTGCCATAGGCTGTTTGTGGACTTAAAAGGCATGTGTGCATAAATGTGCGGAGGATGAGAGCCCCAGCCACTACCAAACTGCAAGGTCATATAGAGAATTTGAAAAGCCCTGATGATTACCTGCAGGTGCTAAACTACAAATGAAAAAACAAACACAGGGATTTAGAGACAAGAGCGGGACGCTACCGCTGTGACCCTGTGCCGGGTTCTGTTCCCGTGCAGTAAGGAACACCCGGGAAGGTGTTCTCCGTGGTGCCGCCGTACCGGCACACGCATTCCGCTCTGCTTCCTAGCCCAGCGTCACACCGGGGACCGGCGGTGCCAGAACCTCAGCTAAAACCCTCCGACAGTCAAGTGGCTTATCGAGGTACCCCAAAACTACAGTGGTTCGTTCTTCTTTGCCCCTTTAATAAAAAAAAGGAAAGAAATTATAGATAGGAGTCTGAATGCAGGGTAATGCATCATTTATAGATGGTCTTGTTAGCACAGAAAACAAAACGTGGCTTTGAAAACAAAACCTCCTGCTGCGGACTCCGCTATGTTTGATGGGAGCCCTTCAAAAGAGTTCATGGCTTAATGGAGACTGTTTATGTGGGGACGTCGATCTGTACCTGCTGTCCCCTGTCACTCCCTGGAAACTTGGTGGCAGATGTTGCAGCGTTAAGTTGTCTCTGAAGTGGCTCTCTGTCCTCATCTCCCCACCACAACAGAGTCAAACTATATTAGATCTCTTTATTTGTGCCCGAGGCATGTTTGGGAGCGCAGCTGTGTCCACCCCCACTCCACCTTTAGTGTTTCAGCCCCCAGGCGCCAAATGTGAGACCAAAACTGTTCTGCCACTCTCGACTACATCTGCTGACAATCCTGCAGCCTCGCTGCAGGCTGCTGAGGACCTGGGCCTCGCTCTCAACAGATGTCGGCGACAACCTGCTAGCTCACACCTGTACAAGCCTCCCTAACCTCACGGATTGCGAGCTGAAAAATTTATGACTCCGAGGACCTGCAGCCACCATCAAAGCTTCTCGGCTCAGCCGCGCGCAGCCCTCAGACTGGGCCACCCTCGGCGTGATCTGGCAACGCGGCAGAGGTGGGAGAGGAGAGAGAAGGAAGAAAAAGCTTGCTCTGCTTTGATACTTCATGCCTAAATTTCAATTACTTGATCAAGGACTCAAATTCAGCGGTGAATTCTTCTACAAATGGGAACTACCAGGTTCTTACACAGTAAAAGAGCGAAGGCAAAACAAAACAACCGCGCGGCTGCTGTTTACCGTAACCGTGCACCCGGAGTCAGTCTGTGTGTGTGTGTCTCGCCGTACGTACACGTGACTGCTCCTCCGTTCCCTTAAACCTGCCACGCATACAGCGTGGCTTTGCTCCCTAGCAAGTTGTCCACAAGCACAAAGTTGTCATTTTTTTCCCCGAGGTATAAAATACCCGTGCTGGGCATGCCTGCAGTGTCACAGGCCGTGCCTAAATGACCACCGGTTTAGATTTTATTCATCAGTACAAATTCTACTCCTTTTTTTCAGTGGGGATACTGAAGATCAGTGAGCTCTGCTCTGCTTTTCATAAACCAAGATGTTGGTCAGTGTCTTCCTGTCCCGGGCAGAGAAAGGGCTCAGCAAAGCCTTTCCTGGCAGGCAATTCTTATGCTAATGGCCCATCTTTATGGTCAGAAATCCTCAAAACAGCGCCTGACTGACAGTTTTTATGCTGTATTGTACCGGATATTGTGTGTAGATTTGTTCTCGTTCATTCTGCCACACGCTGCATTCATGCAAACAGTAAATGACTTGCCAACATAACGGAATGACAGCAGCAGTACCCGGCTGTGCTCCCTCTCCCCAGCATCGCGCTTGGTCATTCTGCTCCTTCCAGCACTTACCTTTGTCTTCACTGAGTCTCACCTTTTCTTCCTTTAGAACAGAACCAAAGTTCCTCCAGGAGAATCATCTGAGAACTGACCACCTCTCATTCTCTCCCAGGTGCCTCCCTCCCTTTAACCCCTCCAATCCTCTGATGGCATCTGCTCTGTCACCGCCCCCGGGCCCCTCAGTTGGCTCCAGTGTCTCCTCTGATGTGCAACAAACAGGGAACTGAACGCTCCCCGCGGACTTGAAATACCTTGATGACAAATCAGTTTGTGCAACAAATGCTAACTAAGATTTAAAGTAATGCTTTCTGCAGGAGTGACAATCAGCAATACACATTCTAGCTTCACTATAAAAGGCTCAGGTAACACCTCTGCTGCGCGGTCTCAGCGGTTGTTACAGTGGAGGCCCCTGTTTGATGGGTCATGAGTGTGCTAGAAGAAAGGACCCTCTGAGGAACAAGTTTTTCCTTCTTCTTCTGAGAAA
The DNA here is from genome assembly GCA_033124195.1 of Coracias cyanogaster. Taxonomy (NCBI): domain Eukaryota; kingdom Metazoa; phylum Chordata; class Aves; order Coraciiformes; family Coraciidae; genus Coracias; species Coracias cyanogaster. The sequence continues at coordinate 103,890 of JAVSBS010019749.1, forward strand.
GTTGCCTCTGACGTGGAAGTGCAAAGCTACGTGAAGCAACTTGCATGAAAGTTATTGGTGATCCCATATATTTGATGTGGTTTTAGAATTCTGATTGCCAGACTGCTGGTTTTAAGAAAGATTTGGGTATGTGTTGCACTGAAAGAAGCGCGTGCCGTGCTTGTGTTTTCTGGCCGGTGTGATGCATCTTTCCGTGCCCTTTGTTTCCCCACCGCGTTATTTTTCCCGCTGCTCTTTTGCCTGCAGAGCTTTCTTTAGTTCAGGTTGCAGAGTCAGCCGCGTTCAGCAGCCGCCAAGGCCCCCAAACCATGCCCCCCCTTTGCCCACCGCCGCAGACAGACGCGCCACACACAAACCTCGTCTCCTTGCTGTGGTCGCATCAAAGAGACTCTGTCGTACTGTCTTCGTAGCAGTGCCCACAGCGCGTCGAGGCGGCCCTGCGGCAGCAGAGACACGGGGCTTTCAGTACAGTAAAGTCAGTCAACAGAGCACACCACCCCTGCCACATCGCTGCCCGAGGAGAGCCGTGGAGAGGTCTACTGGTAGAACTGAGCAACAGCTCCTTGGGGCTGATAAGCCAAGCACAAAGCTGGGCTGAGCACCCACCCCACAGAGCCGGGCTGCTCTTTCCCATCAGTGAAGGCCGAGTGCTGCGCTCGCCTCTGCTGGGAGCGGCGTGGCTGGGACCTAACCCCGTTTGCTTCTGCAAGTGGTACCTTGATTTGCCAATATTTTGGGCTGAATTGCTGCACGTACGTCTGGGATTTCTCTCACATCAATGTATTTGTTTTTACAGCACGTATGCGGCCAGGCCACGGTTCTCAGTAAGCCTCGGACCTGCTCGGCACGTGGTGTGCAGCTGATGGGAACTGTGCGGTCACTGTGAGCGCGCACTTAAATAAGCAAGGTATTTATGAACCCATCTTCAGTTTTTAAGAGGAGCTTGTTACAGGTTTGCAAGTGACTCATGGCACCTACAGAGGAAAATGTCTTTATTTGCTGCCATTTATTATGTTCCACTTGTTTGTCGGACTTTTTGCATTGTATTGTTTTATATAATTTTTGCTTTTCTGGGCTGGTAATGACTGTGTAGCAGCTACAAACTGTGGGTTTTAGGCTTAATTAGACATACACTGAGATAGATCAAATAGCAATAAAGACCCATTGGATTTTAGTGCTCTGGCTGTACGGTATGTCCCTTTTCTGGGGAACGACATCAGAACGCAGCAGTAATGAAGAAGTCCTGCATTTAGGGCTAAGAACTGCTCCTGCATTGCACTTGAATGGAAATGCTTGAAAAATAATGTACAGTTCAGCAGGCACAAGCCTGGGAAGGCAGACAAAATCCAGCTTTTGGGACAAAACCAAACTGTACAGAAGACTATGAAGATTACCTTAATCGGCGTATACCACTTCTCCTGAATGGCTGGTGAGGTAGGCTTTGGTTTAGGTGGTTTAGGATGAAAAGGTTCTTCTGGTTCTTCTGGGAGTTTCACCACAGCATTTTTTGCTTTTTCTAATCGAGCCCCTTCTTCGGTGGATCCTTTATCACCCCAGCGAACCTAGGTAAAGCCAGAGTTCGGAGGTAAACGCAGTGTACGCAATGGACGAGGAAAATGTTGCAAATAACAGAAGTATACAAAATAGTTTAAATTTGGAAGAAATTCTGAATAAACAAGAGGGGAGGTCTTGAGGAAAATGTTCCCTATTCATTTGTTATGACAAGCATTCTTAAACACATTTGTAAATACGAATCTCTCAGTAGCAAAAAGTCAAGAGAAATAGCGCAAGAAAATTCTACCATGCATCCCACAGGCTGTAAAGGAGGCAGGAATCTGGGAAATCTTATCTAATTAATGATGTAGAAATGTCATTTCCAGTTCTGATTTATCCTAAAATACCAGATCTTAGCCTGGTGCCGATGAAAGCCTAGATTTCGTCAGCCTTGATTTCCTATCCCAGCACTTTTGCTGAGAACCCCAGTTTAGGTAGAAGGCTACACTTGAGTAAGGTTTAGCTCCTCGGAACTGCTGAGGTTTTCACACAGTCCATCAAGAAGATACATACTGGAGAAAACGCAGATGAAGCAGTCGAACCTGCACAGTAAGTAGATGTCAAAACGTGTAGCAATGTATGTTTTATCGCTGCTACAAGTATATGAAATACACACGACGGATTCAAAGCGAAAGGAAACCTGGATTATTGCTGGTGGTGAGACAAGCTCCCATTTCCACTTCCATAAAAGGCTGTACTTACTATGTTCTAAAGAGGAAATCAGGAAAAAACCTTCCCTCCAAGAGAGACGACTTGTCTCGCTGCAGGAATGGAAACACTGTGCAGCGACTGGAGCAAGGATGTTTGCTGTGTTGTACAAAGAAACAAACCTAGACAAGGCTGTTTGTTTATCATCCAAAAAGAGCAGCTAAAAGCTGTGGCTGGAGTTGAGAGTTCTTAATAAAGCTGGCCTGGATTATTTTCAGTGGAAGACTTTCTAAATGAAGGATCCGCTCCAGTCTAGCTGGTAAGGAGGACCAGATACACCCAAACCCAAGAAATTCAATTCTGACAGGACATCTGGGGTAAATGAGACGTGCTGCTGAGTCATGAAACAGTTACTGGGGAACAGCTGACCATTACTGCAGGACCCCACCAACGTGCGTGTTTTTTCCAGGGACCTCCTACCTGGAGATGCTGGGCTTGAGAAGAATCCAAGTAAGAGAAATGAGAGAAGGCTGACCTCCCACCCCGAGGGGAAGAGTTGAGAGCACCACTGCACACTGCTTGGTAGGTGGATGTCACTCCTGTGGCCACCTGCCAGTCCAGGCACGCGGGAAGTAGGCAGATAAACAGCGGGATGCACAAACGCTCCCGCTGCAAAGGGGAACAAAAGCGTTTTGCTCACCAGGAAGATGACACAGCCCTGGTCTTCCCTCCGCTACTCGCAGGGAGGGAGAAGACTGCTCCAGGTCTTACTGGGGACCCTCTATAACGTGCTGGGATAACTATGCCACGGGATGGGAGAAGGACGCAGCCCCCGACTCCTTCGTTCTCATCAGCACCATATGCAGAAATGTGCTGATATGGAAAGTGAGGAAAATAATGTAGGGAAGCCAGGGTCTAGGTGCTTTCAGAGAAATGAAATACCTTGGAGGAAAATCTTGTCATCTCATCACCACCACCAAGTGTTCTTTACCACGGTAACCTCAACGCAGGGAATGAGAGCAGTGAAGTACAACAGAGCCTAATTGGTAAAGACAGGCCATCATTTCTTAGGAGGAGGACTGTTTGGAACCTTTCTGTTATTTTGAACTTTACTGTTTGGCTTGCTTAGTGATTTCGTCCTCTCGCTGGGGCATCTCCTCTCTGCCACATTAAAATGGGCTTTCATGTCCAAGTAGACCCTGCTGAGCCATTAGTACGCATCTGTATCTCTCACTGCGATCCATGGTACTTTTACGGTGTTTTTAATGAGGTTGTTAAAATGTATGTTAAACACTGTTAAAAGCAGTTAGAGATAGATGGTGGACTCCTTTCTTATAAAATGACCTTCTCCTTCAGATTAAAGCAACTTCACCCCAAAGAAACCAGAATGGGTAGAGTCTGATAACACAACTTTGACATAAAAACTTAGTGCCTGTCCTGGGTGGGGGTCTAGAAATGACATCACAAAACATTAAAGCAGTGCCGAAAACAGATCTAGGAAGAGTGAACAACACTGGCTGAATTATCCCGGCCTGTGCAGAGGGGTGAAGCTAGAGGAGCAGGCAGGAGTCAGCGTGTGACTGTGTAGGACGGGAGCGGTAAGCAGAAGGTTCCTGGTTCATTCTCTCCTTTTCTCTGCACAAGGCAGCTGCCAGAAGGATGGCAAAAGAAAAGAACGCAGGAAAGCAGTAAGAAATAGACAACTGCATTAACACACAAAGTGAAAACAGGGAGGAAATGCAATGACTAGTCCAGCAAGTTTTTCTTTGGCCGCAGCACAGAAACCACAGGTAACTGTCAGGTCAGAAGCAACCTTCTCGTGACCCGCTCACCTTCACCATCTCGCTAGAGCGTTCTGTTTTCTATCCAGTTTCCTCGCTTGCTCTGCCTTGCCTCGCCAAAGGAGCCAGTGAAGGATACGAGGTCAGATACGGCTCTGTCCGAACGGCTGGGGATGGGGGTTAAGCCGACGCTTCCCTCGGCCCCGCTGTTACAGGTACTGCAGGACAGAGGCAAAGCTCCGTCTTCAAATGCTGAGGCACTTACAGTGTGGCACCTAACCTCAAAATTTGTTGGTGCTCTCTGGTCCCAGAGAACGACAGAGATGCAGCCCCACAGAATGAGGCGCCTTTCCAGAGCTCACAGTTGTGCTGTCAGCAACTTCAGCTGGTTTATATCTTTAGCCCTTAGTCCTGCACAAAAATCCTAGCATACATGAAAAAGTTTTTTAATCTAATCGCTACTTGCTGCTCTCCTCTTTGAGGAGGAAATACTGTATTTTTGCAGTGTGAGGAAGATGCATTTCTTTATGGTACTGATGTTACTGGTGTTGATGAGGTATCTCTCGGTTCTCTGCTTCATTGCACAAGATCCCTTTTACACACCGTAACGATTTAATCCCTGGAACCCCTCTTGGAACTCCTCTTGGAGGCCCTTCAGGGCTCCCGTTAGAAATCCGGGCTTGTAATTCTTCAAGCTGGAAAGCATTTTCTAGCTTGCCTCTGAAAAGCACTGCACAACATGTTTTCTTTTTCTAAAATCTGCAGCTCTTCTAAATTAGCAATTCTGAACTGCTGGAAGAAGCACGTACAAGCAACACAGCTTTAAACTTGCATGGTCTTCTGCTGCATTTAAAAAGAACTCAAGCAAAGTTTAATTCTTGGGTCAATACCTTAAAAGATTCATCAAGATACATCAATGTGGCCTAGGCGGGTATTTCAGAGACAGTTTCTTAGACTGAAGTTAAAAACTGTGCAAAACTGCTTTACCGGTTCCATAAAGGCTGACTTGACTATAAAATCTGACATAAGGACGTGCCCATAAGGATGCACATTTTTCATTCTGTTTTAATTAACATGATGCTATCATGTCTCTTCAAAGACAGGCACTGTTGTTGCTGCGAGTTCCTTGGGGATCAAGCCTCTCCTTAGCGTCACCATTGTCAGTGCATTTGGCTGGCCTACAGTTGGAGGACTTATGTTTCACTGTAATTTCTTCCAAAACATTCAGAAAAGGCTCTCACTCTCTCTTTCTCATTAGCTTGATGGAAAGAGCATGTCTTCAGGCAGCTATTTAAAGTTCCAGTCAAATGGAACTACTGAAAGCTGTTCTTTCATAGGCAAGGTCAAAACTGTTCGATAGAGGAAAAAATTTTGCAAGGCTTATGTCACTGGGAAGGAAGCACACATTATGCCCTTGTATTTTCAGGGCACTTTAAGAGCCTTTGTTTCCGCCATTTGCAGCCTCAGAGAGTTCTTGCTTTAGTGAATTGTCATCTCCATATTGTACAAACCTCCATCCTTTTGATTCCTCCAACTCCTCGCCCTCCGTAGTAGGAAGCATCCACTGTGGGCCATTTCTTGGTAGGCAAGGGCTCTTGTTCTTCTTCCTGTCAATGAATTCAAATAACATTTACTTCAAAAAGAGACTCCCCCCCTGCCCAGTGTCTTTTGAGTGTATTTCGCTAGAGTTCACAGGGAAGATCTTCTGTGTGTTACTGCCCGTAAGAGGAAGAGAAATCCCCTTATGAGGGTTGTTTGGTGTCTGGAATGCCAAAGCTGTGGAAAATGCTGTTTAAGTCGCACGTGGATCTTTAGACCATTGCACGAGAGCTACTCAGTCTTTCTGCTTTTGCTGCAGAATGGGAAAAATAATGTTCAGCTCTCTTGGGATAAATCCCCTAAACATTTCTGTGGATTTGGGCTTAACTCACACCACACTGAGATGACCGAGACAGAACAGAGATTTGGACTTTGGCCATCCCGCTCTCAGCTCAAAGCTTCCCACAGGGCAGTTCCTCCTTCTTTCACGGGGCCGCGAGGACAAAGCCAGATTCACAGAACACCGGAAAGCAGAGAGGAGAGGTGTGGTGTAACTGGTGTGAGGAGTGGAGCACCATCGTACCGTACCTCTTTTGGAGCTGGCGGAGGTGGAGGGGGATCTTTGATGACCTGAAAGAGCCAAGCATATAAAAGCGTAAGGATTGCACTGGCAGCATCTGAAAGCCAACAGAAAAGTTTAAGAGTGAACTGTTTCCATCTGAGCCCCCCCCCCCACATCTGCGTGCACACTGGCAGCCGCTGCTGCCAGGTCCCTTGGGTGTTGATTATCAAGGCCTTCTGGAAATTAACACCATCCGTCTAATAGCAAATAACATCAATTGACTGGCAGACACTCTTTGGGCAGACGTGTCTGCCACTTTGCTTCCTGGCCGGATAAGACTCAGTCATTCTAAGTAATAGTCAGTGATGAAACCCTATGGAGTTAATTAGCAAGCCTGGGAGGAAAAGCATCCCAAGGTTTACGTGAGGTCTTGCATAATCTTGCGCCAAGACGCCTGCTTCCTTGTGCCGTGCTGCTGGATAATTTCTGGCCCAATGACAAGCGTGAAATGCCTTCTGGTAGCTCAGGCTTCACCTCTAGATGTCCAGATAGCTTCCGCAGATCTCACATTTCAGATCTAACAATTTAAGTACGTAGCTCCCTGACTGTATGGAGCGCGGTGCCTGCAAGTGGAAGTTATCTGTTCACAGGGCTTCTTAAACTGTTTCTGGATGAGGCCAGCTCTTAGGACTCACTTAGACCTGTCTTTAAACCTCTGCTTGCAGTTTCCTCCTGTTCCTTTCTCACATAGGTTTAGCAGATGTCAGGGAGTTCCCTGGTACAGGAATCCACCCAACGGTACCAGGAGAGGAAGAGGAAGGCAGCGACCCTCTTAATCATTTAAGATGAAGACCGAACGCACAGCTCTTCTTGCCCAAGAAAAGCAGGTTTGTAAGCTGAAAAGAATTACTTCAGTGACATCAAGTCATTTTTTGTGTTTGAACGTTGTATAGAAATGACTAAAGAATTAGCCATTCCCCATAAATACAAAGGAGTCTGTTTCTGCTATGCCTTAGTATTACACCAACGTAACAAAAACCATGCACGATGACAAACACCTAAATCTCCTAGTGCAGGCTTGGGTACCTTAATTGAAATACGTCTTATTTTATTCACTCCGTGCTATTCATTATAGTACTTTCATTTACTACTGCCTATAAATAATGTCACTGCACAGATGTGTAGCATCATACATAAGAGAAACATATTTGTCTTGACCAATAATCAAGAGTTTTCCTTCCTGATTTACATTTCAAGTCAGAGTGCCACCAAAACACTTATTGGTTAGTGCCTAAACAAGGTATGGACTTCCAGCACTGGATAAAGGAATTCCGTCAAGTAACAGAAAGAAGTTATGGCACCCTGGGAAACATTTTTCCAGAGTGCTTCAGGTTGAAGATACTGAATTACTCCTCGAGCAAGCTCAGAGTACTTTGAGGAGATTGGACAGTCAGCTATGGGTTTTAATTAGACATCCCTTTGCTGCTATGATGTTGCAAAAATATGCTGGAAGTGACTTTTCTTCAATAATTCTGAATGCCTTTTCTTCCCACCCAGCAGGTATTTTCAGCGTACTTAAGATAAATCAGTTACTTCATTAGCAAAACATTCCTGAGAGCCAGATTGGAATTACTGCGTTAACTTTACATGGAACAACAAGACTTTGCAAAGCGTGAAGATACTTAATTCTCACTGAAAGCAATCAGAAGACTGGAAATGGTAAGGCAGTACTTTCAGTAAACTAAGGGTCACCTCATGTTACTTAATTCCCATTCTTATTTCCCTTTTGCCTGTCTCTAACAATTATCTCCAGAAAAAGTCTTTGCTGCCAGGACTGCAAGCTGTACGGGGAAAAGGCCTGGCTAGGTTGTGGATTTATATCAGTATGTATTAGACCGTGTTATCACTCCACTTTCTGTACCTCTGCAATTCTTAAGTCTTACAATCTCTCCCGAGCAAGGACAGCATTGCAGAGTAAGCACCTTTGTGGTGCAGGCTGCAGTTCAGTTGGGCCCTACGCACACTGATATTTACAGAATCAAAGTTTCCAGCCCGGTGAATCGAGGAAAGTTCTACTTGTCGGGCCTCGCTGGGCTTCCAGAAGTCCCGAGTCAACGGCAGTCTGTGTTTCACTCCTTGAGCAAAGGTTCTAATCCTATGCCACCTTCTTAACTCCCTGAAGTTATAGGGTAAATTTGATCTGAAGCTCACCAATACATTAATTAGCTGCTATTTCTAATAGCTTCAGAAAATGAAACTTGTTTTACATGTGACAGTGGTGTGAGAAAATAATCTGCTTTGAGTAGCAGATACTCACCCCTGCTGACAGAAGTGGAATGTAAATGCCTGCATCCTTATGTTTCCACAGGCTCCTCACACACTCTCTCTCTCACACGCACACAGATTATTTTCAGTCGTGTGTGACACTTCAAGTGAAATCAATAGAAAGCCATTTTTAAAAAGAGTAATCCGAGGAACCCGTGCAGCTTTGGCAGAAAGCAGTGCACATGTAGCCCGAAACTGCACACACTGAAGACCATAACATTGCAAATTAACTTTTCCTGCACTTGACTCAAGAGTGTTTACAGAAGGCTCTGAATAACGCTGCCGTCTTATTAACCCATGTAGCGATGGATTAATTCCTAATTTTGTTTTGGTTTATTATCACCAGCACCAGGCAAGGCTGCGTCGGATTTATTTAGCTGCAAAGAGTGAAGCCTAGAGTTTGGAGGACGGCCGAATTCTTAAAAAAAAAAGAAAGAAAGAAAAAAAGTTAGTTGCTTCAGGCAACAGTCCCTTTGATCTGCTCATTAACACTTTTCAAATGTTCGAGTGATGTGGGCATTAGGAAATGTCAGCACCAGAGCCTGCAGCCAGCTTGATGCGATCATATGTTCTGATATTGAGGGAAGAGTGAAAGAACTGTCAACAGTGAACTGCCTTTAGAAAAAAGGGAGTGGGGAGGCGGGAGAACGAGGAGAAGTCCCCCTGCCCCAACCTGTACGTGTACACGGACCTCCCAGCAAGGAACGCTGTCAAGATGGAGTCCTAGCAAGGATGAACCAGCTGAAGCTGAGCACACTGCCCCCGGGCAGGAGGTAAGATGTGCTCGTGCGGCTCGAGGCGCTCATCCTGTTCTGTGCGCAGCACCTTTTGCCCCTCTCTCTGTCCCATTTGATTCTGAAGCGTGCGATGCTGCAAGGTTTGAGGGCTGCTGCTTTCTCCCTTGCTCCTGTTCATTGTCCCATGAACCCAGATGCTCTGCTGTGCCAGAGAAGAGGACTCAGAGGAAGGGAAGAGGCCTGGCCCTAAGACGCTGCCTCTCTCGTCAAGGGCAGTGGCACCAGAGCCCAAAACTGCACAGCCAGAAGCAGCAACCACACGTGAGAACCTCGGGTGCGGGAGAGAGGGAAAGCAGTGGAGGCACAGAGTAATGATCTGAGGATAATGGACAGCAGAGCAAAGAGAAAGGAAGAGTCAGTACTTGGTAATCGGTTCAGTGCAGCAGCCTGTGGCTTTGGAACTCAGTGGTGGTGTAGCAATGAGTCCTAAACTTTTCTTCCGTGTCAACTACTTACAGACACACTGCAACGCAGCAACAGCCTGTGAGCCGACCTCCCCTCCCCAAGCCCTCCGCTCTCACTGAACTGGACGAGCAGTAAACTTGACCAGTTTAAAAACCCCAGCACGCAGAGGTGGAAGGAGAGTTAGTGGAACAGCACCACGGACTGCTGCTGCGCGGGGCGGGAGCGCCCGCAGATGACAAGAGATGCAGTGTGCGCAACGGATTATTAAGACAATAAGGGATTTCCAACTGGAGAGCCCATAACAGACGAAAAATACCAGTTTTAGTGGTAGTACTTTTGAAATGGTCCTTGTTTTCAGGGTAACATCTACATACCGTTACGGCCAACAACTTTGAAATAATAGAGAAAAGGCTTTGTGAAAGATTTGACAGCAACAAAACGCACATGCTCTCACTCCGTGGGAGGCCAGCGCGCAGCACAGCAGCACGGTGATGCTGGTTCACGTGTGCCATCTCGGAAAGCCAGCAGCACTGCTGAGCATGCAGTCCGCGGTGCTGAAGCCAGGCTCTTCTTCCATTTATTGCCTATCGCTAATGAAAGAAAACTCCCTCAAAGGATGGTTTATGTCACATGCAGCTCTCCTGTTACTTGACCTGCTCCTGACTAGGGTATCTGTGTTTCCCAGCACGGTGTGAGTTATAACCATGAGTCGCACATCCAGTGGCTTTTTCTGACAAGCGTTCACTCACCACTTTGCAGCAGAGGGGCCAGAACCACCAGAGCAGACCGAGTGCCGCTAGCAGTAGCAGCACGAGAACGGCAATAAGCGCTGCGACTCCGCTGGACTGCAAAGAAAGCACAGAGACAGCGTCAGCAGGCGTTGCAGATAGCTGCTGCTGCTGCCCGGTTTTCCCGCTCGCCCCAAACCGGCTTCCTACTGACTGATACAAATCCCAAACAAATTGTTCCCACTGGTCGGATGCCATTCTTGCCAACAGAGAAATCGCTCACAAAGGATCGAGAAGAGGGCCTCCGCCAAACTCGTATCGGTACAAGTTCAGCGATGCCCTCTGTTGCAGGTCTCCTCAGTTCCCTGAGTTATGTAGAAGGTAAGTAACCTAGGATGCTTCAGGAGGAGCTACCCGTCACAGTGGATGGGATGTATTGGCACTGAAAGGAGGGCAGAGGCCGTAGGATGCTAGTCGTGTTACTTATTCCCTCTGTGTTCTGGGGCCTGCAAGTCTCAGGTGTTGCGGGGGAATGAACGGGGCAGTGTCGGTGGACACGTTAAATTGAAAATGGCAAAACTTTGAAAACTACTTTATTCTGCCTACCTGTCCACCTAGGTTCAAATTAAGTCGCTCAGTCACAGGTAACAAGCCCACCCTGCCCCAGGGCACGCCAGGATTATTTCTGCTGAAGTCAGTGGACTGATATCATTGTGATAAGAATGAGGCTCAACCTGAAGAAAAGTAAGGGTACACTGACGCCGAGAAAAGGAGCTGTTAGACCCAAACAGGGAGAGTCTCCTCCTAAGTCTGTGGGTGAGAGGCGCCCTCCTCCTCCCATGGGGACACGGGTCTGGAGGGATTGGTGAGGGGGTGGAATTGTAAGGGATCTCTACTAACGACACACAGATAAGAGAGCTTTATTCCACGTGCACGCAGGTGCACGAGGCACACGCGTTCACAAGAAGCAGGTAGGATGCATGCCTGGGTGCCTAGATGTAACGTATTTGTTGCTGGTTTCCACTGCAGCAATGTGTGTTTGCCAGGGGAGGCTGTAACTTGCAGCTCCTCTACACCAACTAGCCATCAGCTGCTCAGCTATCAGAATTAGTGGAACAATTCCAGCAGTGACCCATTTCTTGCAGTTGCCCATCTGCTACTATGGAAACAGCAGTTCTCCTTGTGTGGAGCCATCTTTGCTGCAACATGTATGAAAGGCAAAGGAAAAAAAAGCAGAAAGGAAGATCAGACGTGTGACAGTTTTTCCTGCCAATGCACATCTGTACTCATTCTGTTTCCTGCTGCTGAAAACTTCTGACCACAGAGAAGCACCGCTGGAGGAGAGCAGAGGGAAGACGCTGTGCCCAGCAATGCCACGTAATCTGCTTTGCGTTGGCGCTTTGTTTTTACCTATCTGTGCAGTCCTAGCAATTGTCAGGGGCCGTGGGGACAGACCGAACAAGCGCTGCTTTCCGTGAAAGGACCGAGATGAAGAGAAAAGCAGTCTGCTGTTAGTCTCCAGCATCCTCCTGTGACTGTGCTGTCCTTACGTTACCGTGCTGAGGCTTTTCCAGCATGCTTTCGTGTCGGGTTGAAATGCTTCCCGATGATAAAGAGGCCCTTAAACGGAGAGACGCGATTTGGGTACCGTGTGTTGCGTCAGCTCTCAGCTCATTCAGACTTTCTTCCTCAAACTGAAGGGCTGAACTGCGACGACTCTGATTTCTACAGTTACCCAAGTGTTTAGTCTTTAAATTAATATAAGAATTTTTTTTTCTTTTAGGTTAATTATCTAGGAGCGATAAAAATACTGTTGGAAAACTACATGCTGACAAGCAGAAGGTACTGTTCTGTATGCTTCTATGCCTGACAGGAAAGCTGTGCTAAAGTCACACTTTAAATGAGACCAATTTAAGGGAACACGGTATCCATGTGCAGCATGTTTTCAAAACCTCCATCCCTACACAGTGGTCTTGTGTCTATCTGCAAAAATTGTAACTGTCCTGCCTATGTAGTACAGAGGAAATCAAGGGAGAGCAGACATGCGAGATTAGACATGTTACATATTAAGTTAGAAAACTCAGTGACTGCTTAAATGTGTGGTTTATCAAAGAAGCTGTTTTTAACTCCTTTTCTATAAGCCTACGATAAAAACATAGCCGGATGTTCATGCTACCTTAAGCCTAGACTTAACTGGGGTACTCGAGCCCGTGCTTTGACAAAGGTTATCTCTCCTGATGAACAGAGTAGAGATCCTGCACTCCTTCCTCAGGCACCACGGTTGGGTGTCTGACGTTACAGAGCGTTAGTGACCTCCTGGATTACAACCGCTGCCCGCAGCCAGGCTGGAGTCCTCAGGTTCTGCCTTCCCAGCCGGCTCCCACCGCCCCTCCTCAGCGGAGCTGTGCTGCAGCGGGACCCCCGGTGACTGTGTCACACCAGGCTCTTAGGACACGATTATATTTAAGTGAGCGAGTCTCTGATGGCGCAGGAGAGCTTCCCAACGTTTTGGAAACCACAACTGCCCACTGTGCTGAAGTAATTTGTTGGAATCTTTAGTAAAATACAATTCACAAGCTATAGAAAACCAGCTCGTGAACAGACAAGAAACATGCAGACAGTGCTCGGGTCTCAGGGCAGAGCCAGCTGAGGTGGCCTGGGAGAGGAGGAGCATTCCAGGGCTTTCCCTCTACATCTAGTTCTGCACATGCTCTAAATCAGCAGCCCCTGTTTTTCTGCCAGCAAAATGGGCGCGGCAGCAATGCCAGGAGAAACCCCTGGGCCAGACGGCAGAGGTACTTCTCCAAGCCTGCCACATAGAGATGGCTTTGGTGTGTTCCTGGGAAGTCTCGGAGGATACACACCGCAACGCTTCCCTTATGTGGAGCCCCGCAAAAAGAGATCTTTGCAAAATAAAGCTGTTTGCCACCTTAGTGGGAAAAATTAAGGGAACCGTTTTGTATAACTGCAGAAAAAAATCTTGTCTGTCACCCCACACTCAGTTCATCAGGGACTTACTTCAAACCGGCTGAAAGGTCTTTGTTGTGTTGAGCGGTGTTATAAAACACTCCAGGCGTGTCTCAAAATACAGAGAAGGCGACTAAGAACGTGCCTGCATCTACACCTCTATGCTAAGACATCGTGTATCGCGGGGTTATGATGTGTATATTCTGTATGTCTGCACAGGTGTATTTTTAGTTAGGTGGATCTCTGCACCCTAGACATCCTGCCCTGCACGGAGAGGTCAGGGAATGGTAAAACCAAAAGAGAAACGCAATTTCTGGATTTTCCATTGAATGATGTTTTAGCCATTTACTTACACACTCTGAAGCGGTGATGGTTAATGAGCTGGACATGAACGACTGCCCTTCATTCAGACTCACCAAAACTTCCAGAGTTCTGGAAAGAAAAAGATAGAACAAATCAGCGGCTGTGAAACAGTCAATAAAAGCACGTACGTGCTACGGAAACACTTGTAGGTACAGACTGTCCGACAGAGAAGGTTCTGAGAGACGAAAACGGGAGCCGGGGCCTCTGCGCTGCGCGGGATGTTGGGAGTGACTTCACAGAAATCACAAAAGCGATGGGATTATTTTGGGTTATTGCTTCTAGAAACCTCCAATGACTTTTCAGTGACCAAGATACTCGGCTGCTGCGGGGCTGGACCGCGTGGCTTTCATGAACTGATTCTGGTCATTGCAGACTGACCTCGCTTTTCCTCAGTTTGTGCTGCTTAGGATGAACGCTACGGCCTCCCGCCGGACTGTGTGGATTACTATTTGGAAATAATTGTAGTCTTCTCAATAGGTAGCTGAGCAGAGAATATCCCTTCTCTATTCCACACAGCGTAAAACACTCCAAAAAGTTTTACATAAAACAAATGGAAGTTCAACTGTAAAAGTAGCATTGTTTTGCCTGTTCCATAAACATCTCCTTAGTCATATGCAGACATTATGGATAAAAATGTCGGATAATTATAAATGGTCAAGACTTTCTATAAATAGTACATAAATACTGCATACAAATAGTGTGTGGTTTACATTTTACAAATTAACCCTAGAAGAAAACAACACATGGTGAATGTTAAACATAAGAAGACTCTTCAGCTTCTCTGGCTTGGATTCCTAATGTTCAGACAGTTTATATTATGCATAGATGTAATTAAATAAAGATATAGATATCCATGAACTAAAACGATTAATCATTTATACTGTTCCTATATGTCATGAATTTTTATTCTGGCACAAATGCTTTAGTCAATATGGAGTTCAAAGCTATTTTAACTGATTTGGCTAATTTCTTTTTCAGTTTTAATAAAAATGGAGTAAGTTGCTTCCGCTAAACTCATTTTTAAATGATCTATGTTATGAATAATTGATCTAACAGAAAGAGTAACTCTTAATTTACTTCTAATTATTACTGGAGTAACTGAATCCGAACAGATAAAAATAAAAAATTTATTCGATTCCCTTCCAGTGCCCTAAATAAAGTATACCAAACCTTTTGGTAGCGATGAATTTTCTAAGTGTGATGCTGTTTATTTTTTTTTTAATTTTCAATGTTTTGTTATACACAGAAGTATTTTTGGATGGCACCTTTTCAGTTAAGCACAAATTCGAAGAGGAAAGCTTAACCTCTTTGATGTTTCATTCTCCCCCAGTTTCCTTGTCTTTTTAAAGTCTGACCACAGGCTCCGCACCAAGTTCTGGCCTTGGTTACGCCCGAGCAAGGGCATTCATTGCGGTCACGTCTCCCGACCAAAAAAGCTATTCAGCCTTTCTACATTTTCTGGGCTTTCCCGAGTCCTGGTGGGGGCCTTGCCGCTGGCTGATGCCACAGTCAGGATTGCCTTGCTTGCTTCAAAGCCTGCTGGCGTGGCAAGAGCCCCTCCAGCTGCCCAAAATCCAAATGCAGTACACCAAGTAATTTTGCTTTTTAAATTAACGTATCATGTTCTTTAAGAACCTGCGTCCTTCTATACCTCCGTCATTGGCTTTCTTTCCAATCCTATTTTAAGTGTGTCTAAATACGTGGTAGGTTTTCCTCAGCTCCTTTATCTTTGGCTGGAACCGTTTCTGTGATCTCTTTTTGGGCAAAGCTCCCACTGAGATCCAAAACAATTCTGCCTGTGCACTAGTGAAGAACTGCTGGACTGGGCCAGTAACATCTGACTACAGTAGCTGCCAGCTACTGGAGTTGAATTTTCAAAACACTTTCAGATGCTCATTTTTCCCAATGTCATTAAAATTAAAAAATCAAGAACCTGAATCCTCAATTTCCTGGGGTGCTTTTCTGCTATACAGTCACCTCCCTTCGCTGCCTGGCAGTACCATCCTTCCTCCTGACACGTGTGTGTTCCTGTCAGTCAGGAATATTTTCTAATACCATCTCACAATGTTTATTATTCTCTGGCACTCTGCTGATTTGCACAACGTGCTACCACCAGTCCCAAACCTACGTGGCTGAAAAGGAAGATGCACTGGGGGCTGGCTGCCGCTGCCAGCTCTTCCCTGAAATGTCACGTACGGGGGCTCACGTGTTTTTCAGCTGAGCAACGAGGAAACAAAACACACTTGAAAGCTCAGCAGTAAAGCACTGCTGAGGCATGTTCTCACTACCACACTTAGGCTATTTGCCACCGTGAGCTTGCTGAGTCTGGGCTGAAACACGGACGGTTTGTCCAGTTTAGCTCTCAGGAAATGCAGGTATTCTTTTAGATGGCCTTTGCTAGCTAACTGAGCAAAACAGGAACCTGAAAGACACTAGGATAAAACACACCAGAAGAACATCTTAACCCACACTAAAGGAAAGGATTGTCGCCCAGGTATTTTGTGGGTCTTGCAATTCCTTGAACCCACTAGGTTATATGGAAGATTTTCTGTAATAGCCAAGATTTCTAAGTGGACCAGTGCCCATGTTTACACCTTACTGGTTACAACATAGAGCTGGCCTCTGTTTATGTCCTCTGACAAGCTCCACTCAAGCGGGGATTCCTTGATGGACTGTGAGGTGGTGGTAACATTACCACTATCGTCTTCTACTACAAAGGGCAGCTTTAAATTCCAGCCCCACCAAAATCCGTTTGTTTGGCTGATGTGCTGTACAACCTGAGAGCTGCGTCGTGGCTCCATTCACTTACCCGAATATTTTTACCTGGGATTTAGGATGTAAACAGTGAGCAGGGTCACTGGGACACAACTCTGGCACTTTAAGCTTTTAGCTTCAGGACACAGCCCTGCTCAGGCACAATAACAGTAATAGAGCGTGTGAGCTGGTGGAAACAGATTCTTAGGTGACACAAAAATCTCAGTCCTGCCAGAAGGCCTGGGAAGAACCATCAACTGACCAGAAGCCTACCGTGACATCTGCTTGGGCCGGTCACTGAAGGCCAGTGAGGGTTGCCAAAATGGGGGCTCACCTCTATTTTCAGGAGGTGCCACTGAGCAAACTCCCGTCACCCTCTGGGACTGAACTCTGCGGCCGGCAAGGTCTGCAGATCTGGCCTCCGTTCTGACCATGCAGAAAGCCCCAACACCACACATGTCTAAATGAGAACCAGGCCAAGAGCGGGTTTCGAGTCCCTGTGCCACCTCGCGACTTGTCGAGCTCTGCGTTCCCCCAACCTTCAGCTGTCAGACAGTGTGACAGATATCCCGAGCAACGGGCTCACTGAGCACATCAGCTCTCACGCAGCTCTGGTGCAGGAGGAACAACCAGCTTCCCTATCAGCTTCCATCCTGATACACAGCTGCGGGGATGAGCCATTTGAGATGTTCACAGGAGTTGATCATACTCGCTCAGTTCTAGGAGCCACGGAGTGAACTCTTACACATAATTATCTCATCTTCAAAAGGATGAACCTGTCAACATACAAAAGCACTTCTTTCCTGAAATTGTCATGTCTGTAGGGTATAAGAAATGTGGCTTTTCATTTCTTTAGCATCCACCTGTTTGATGGGCTATGTGTACTTCTGATTCATACAAACACTGCCCCTTCAAGCCTGGAGTTCCAGAAATGAGCTGCCCTATTTCTTCTACTCATTCATTCAGTCACAAAGATCCAAGAGAAAGATGTAAATACATAACTACATCTAATGTTCACTAATAACTGTCCACATGTGTGAGCTTTTATCTCAGCACTCTGCATAAACTGCAAGTATTTTGAAAATGAAATGACATTCAGCAGTGATTCTGTTTTTGGGACACCTTCAGTTCCCACTGGTGATGGTTAGTATTTTGTGGGCGTCAGGTCCCTTCGGGAACGCTCAGAGTTGAACCAGCCTAAGTCACCAGAGAACATTTCTAAGCCTGTGGTCCTCTGCCAACCCCTTTTTTCTGTAGACTGGAGGAATGCACTTTAAAGGGTTCTGAGATTGCCGTGATTTTTCACGGGCAGCTCAGCTGATGAGGGAAGGAGCAGCACAGCTTTTGGTCAGCTGGTCGAAAGACCATATCTTCAGCCTCTCCTGCTGAGGCACATAGAGAGAGGGAGAAAGAGAAGGGGTGTGAGTGTTCCGCCCTGGCATCAAAGGAAAGACCGTGCTGGTGTGTTTGAACCCTCACTGGGCTCGATTCACTGTGACTCTGGTCTATCCAAACAGCACAGCAATCAGCCAGTCCCTCAACTAAACCAGACCTCTGGACACAACCCTATTTCTGCAAGAAAAGATGAGACTGATAGTTGGTTCATACCAGCACAGACCGCCACCAAGTGTTGAGATCATCAAAGCTGCTGCGGAACAGAGTATCTCCTCAGGTCAGCCCTGAATAAAACCCACAAAGAATCAGGAAGCGTCAATGTTGATGTTGCTGCAGCAACCCAGGAAGACACCCACCAATGCCCTGCTCAAAACCTCGGTGTCACACATCCTGCGTGGGCCAGGGTGTGGGCTCACATCTGTGCACACGTGAAGGGAAGCAGACCTCGGGGGTAGCAACCAAGGGTCTAACAACCTGGGCTGCGCGTGCTGTGCACAAATACCCAGGCGTGCCTGCAGTAACGGCCCAGGACACCAGGAGCTGGCCAGCTTCCCCATGTCTAGTTTGAAGAGCACGGCCATGGGACCAAGCCTGGGGGGAAAGGCGTGCACAGCCCTTCGCAGCACTCCTCAGAACCGCAGCAGTGCCCAAATGAAGCATCTTTTTAGGGCTTTTCGCCAGGATGCTCAGTCCTATGTTCTGATCGCTTCTGATGCAGCCCTTGTGTAAAGGGGCATCAAAAAGCTGGCAAACTTGAGCTAATAGGCATGTGTGATTAACATGCTGTGCAGATAGAAACTCCACTGCTTGTTATGTACTGCAGCTCTAACGTACAATTTTCCATCCGTCCAGACTTTTAAAGCTATTTCATTGCAGTAGGAAAAACTGTGGGGTTTATTTACAGTTAAGCGCCCTCGCTCAGCGTGGAAGGGGTTTTCCTATGTTTTGTCTGCGACGTATCGCTTTTTGGATGGGAATCAATCCTGGAAAACTTGGTCTGAAAAGAGCTTCTAAAAAATGTTCTTATTTCTAACTGGTTAACCACAAGACTCCTGCAACTTCAAACTGCATCAGTCGTGGCCCACTGGCCGTTCTAACAAATAATACACCAAAAAATGTAACTTGAGAAGCGCCAACAATGGAAATTCTGTCTTTCCTTTATGCCCACTGCTGTTTTATTGTTGCAGAAGAGGATCGTGGCCCACTGCCATATGTCACTACAGCTCTGGTCTAAGGAATTTCATACGCTGTGAAATACTGCTGACATTTCAATCCACGGTAACCTATTTGCAAAGTATTCATTTGCTCCTTACTTTATGAGTATCCAATAAAAGACTGCCATTTTATGACCCATTAAAAAAGATGAAAAAATTAAATAAAATTGTGAAAGACATTTGCTGGAAGTAATAAATAATTTACCTCCCATTTTCACGCACTGAAAATCAAACTGGCAACTGCTCAAAAAGTTACTAAAATGATGGTGACAAAGGTATTTTAGAATCAAGTGCCAGCATTAAAATAGCTAAAATGCTGTACATAGTAGGGAGGAAAAACTAGATCTACGTTATTTAAAAGGGTGATTTCCCTTAAAAACCCTATCTCCATGAATTAATCTATAGATGTATTACACACTTAATATTAGTAAGTCAGTAGTGAGTGTGCTAAATCTATCTATACATACATATACATCTTGCTGTGCGCGTATGTATACAGAAATCACACCCTGGAAAATCGGCAACAGTGGGGGGAGAAGAGTTTGGTGGAACTACTGATTCAAGTATGATTTTTTTGCATGCCTGTCACTTCACCATCATCACCTACACAGCAGCCTGGCAGCACAGAGGGGTGCCACCAGAAGCACACTTCATGGCGATGGTCACCTGGAGGATGGGGAGACTGGGACGCGCTGTGAGTGACAACGGCACGTTCAGGTTTTTAGCACAGAACCATTCACCCCTGCTCGAAGCTGGAGCAACACAAGGTGTCCTTGTTTCATGTTTCAAGAGTCTGAAGGAAAAGCCCCCTGGCCAAACAATCCGGACCTTGCCTCAGGAGGCAGCCTCTGCTGTGACTCACCCCTTTACTGCCTGAAGGATGAAAAGCACACACGGGGAGACGAGGCACGCCCAGCTACGGGGCAGGGGCACACAGCCCTAGGACTCTGCGTGGGAGGTGACAGAGGCTCAGTGGGGTCAGCACCAATCTCACTGTATGGACACAGGGGCTTCACTTGATCAACCTGAGTTTGGAATTGTTGGCCATAATTAGCTGGGGGTAGTTACTATTTGCCCACACATTCTCACCAACCAAAGCCCCGAGTAGCCTCTCCCCTGTTCTCGGTTAACAAGCACGGCACAAATCTGACTCTCTGTGTCCTCTGCAGCAGGAGGAGGCCACAAAAAGCCACGGATGAAGGTGCTTCAAGTCCATGCCTCTGATTTTGTTGCTCCTCCTGGACCAAAAGCCCTAGCTGCTGCATAAGGACGCGGCAAGCTCCCTCGGAGCAGAGTTACAAACCTTGCCTGCCAAATGCAAATTAATATGGTGGTTTGGGTAGAAACTCTTCCCACCCCACACCCCTTCTTGGTGTAGCTTAGCACCGACAAATTCAAATTACAGTTCTCTTGGGGTCCCCTCTTGCTACCCCAGCACTGTCTAGCTTTCTCAGCAGCGGCCCAGATGCTGTCTATTTGGTTTGGCTTTCCAGGGAAAACGGCCCAAAGTGCAGGGGTACTCAACAATTTGAAAGAACTGGAAGGCAGCGACGGGTTAGTGCCGAGCTCATGGAATCATGGGAACCTGCCATAACACAGTATGAAATGTCATGATTATCTTAAATTAGTCTATTAATTCAGCTCAGGATACTATGTCCACTGCATAATATTAAGCACTTAGTTCTGCTCACGCACTCTTTCTTAATGCTCTGGGAACACCGTGTGCCCTACTGAGGAACGTGAAGGACTGCATTAGAAATCAGTGCTGATCTTAACATCGGATCCATATGTCTTAGAAGCCAGTTAGCCTATACAATTCATTGAGGATGTTTCCATCTGTGAATAGTTCCCATTATAATCTAATTGTGTCAAACTAAATGTATTTCTAAAATATTTTCAGAAGTTAATATTTATAACAGACATTAAGCCTCATCCAGACATATTTCTGAGTGGCCTCACCTGAGTTTATGTCTCTAGCTATTTTTTTTTTTCCTTTTGGCGGGGGTGATCGTACCATGTGAGTAACCAGGGCCTGGTAACCATACTGGTTCTTATTTTTGTTGGAACAAAATGCTTGCACAGAATAAATAAAAAGGTCAAGTGCTGGTGTCAAAAATGATTGCTAAGTGTCAGTGATTTTGCAAAGATGGGAATTGGTCCGGGTGGGAGGGGCTCTGAGTGACATCATCTCTAGCTAGTGCGACTGGGGAAGAACAGCTGTTCACACTGAAGGATAATGTTAATATCAAATTAATGGACTAATTAGCAGTGAGTAGGTTTATGATGTATTCCGATCACCTGGGCACAGGAGCTCTCAATGAGAACAGGTGAAAACAACCCGATTTGGAGAGGGCATCCACCAATGTGTGAGCACTGTGAGGTCACATGGCTGCAGGAAGTTAAAAGGGGACAAGCATCCATCCCTTCCTGTTTTGGTGGTGTTGGCTATTGTGTCCTCTGAACTGGAGATCTGCTCTGCCCCTGTGCGCAGGGAAGACAGGATGGCTTTGGGAAGGCTGGAAGCCAGAAGACCACCAGTATTTTTTCCAGTGGTTGGTGTCTGGTGGTGCAAGAGCAGACTGCTTCTCTACTTTCTTTGAGAGCTTCTTAAGGTAAGAGTAACCAGCTCTAGAACTGGTTACTGAGTCACGGGGGTTTATTGTGCTTTTGCCTTTGTGTAGTGCTGGCTGGTGTTATCTGGAGTGGGAACTATCTTAGTCAACAAGCCACCTCTTGAGCTCTGTAGGATTGACCTGAAGCCCAATTCTGTTTGCTCCCCTTTTCTCTAACCAAAGTTTTCTCTCTTCAAGCAATAGGTAGTGGCAATGTAGTTTAGCCTGAGGATGAGACTCAGAAGATGGGTCCTTAAATCCACATTTGAATATTTCTGCAAGTTGTTTCACTCTCAAGTGGCTGGTTATTTATCACATAAATTCACCCTTACATTAATAAGTAATTCAGTTCTGTGACCAAATAAGTTTACTGCTTTAATTGTCACAGAGGTTATGATAAGGCTGTTTAATTAACAGTACCACCAAAACAAGGTAAATTGAACTTCTTAGTTGGAAAGAGGACAGAAAATGCTCAATATGGTCCATGAAATACTATCCTTTCTTAAATGACCCTGAGAGATAGAGGAGTCAAATCTGCAGCTTGAGTGCAATCTCCCTTCTTGGGCACTTGCAACGTGTTTCCCCAAGTTTTACCTTTCCCAAAGAAGGAGGAAAGTGACAGATTAAAAAGACCATTAGTAATTCCAGCAGTAGCCATAGAAAACAACAGCAATTATCTCCTTCACCTGGTTTTCAGCTATGTGCTTCTAGGTCCCAAGAAAACTCAATGTAGTTAAAGCTTTTCTCAGTACTCCTGAAGGTAGGCAAACAAATGTTCTACTGAAATAAATGCATTTGACCAAGTTATGGGCTTGTCTGAATTAACAGGCCATGTTGTATGATTAACTACATGTGTTGGCAAGCACATGGTTTCGTGTATCTGGGTATCTGCACGCAGCTTTTATGGGAGATGGACGTGCTGTGACTCCTGGAGACCATCATTTAAATCTATGTTTAGACCTATTTTGTCATTCAGAGTTTCTTAGCTTATCTACTTGGTATTTTTTCCATCTAGTAAAAGGAATGCAGAAAGACAAAGGCATTTTTAACTTCAAGTTGTTATTGAGTTACTAAATAGCAGAGCACTGGGAAGAGGCAATGTAGGGTGAGCACAGCAGTGATTCTCAGTTCTGAAATACACAGGTTGCAGGCAGTGGGGCTGTTGGATGTAAATGGTGTGTGTGAGGGGTACCATGCTGGCTGCAGTGGTCTGTTATGCCAACACTGAGCTAGTAAGACGTCAAAACTGGTGCTTGGTTGGGCCTGAATAGTAGCTTATTGCCCACTTTACTTGTGAATGCTTGCAGAGTTAGAAGTACCACTGTGTAATTGTAACAATAAGTTAAAGAGACTTTTTGTGTGGGAATGTCAATCTGGTTATCGCTCACACCACTTCCAAAGGCTTTCATATGCCTCCTTTGAAAGTACTAGTGTTACTGTATCAGCTCCCTTTCCATTTAGATATATATTTCAGAGTTGCTCAAAGAATCGGGCCAATGTTTTTGAAAGCACATTTAACTATACCATATGCCTACTTAAATCATCCCTCTCAAACAAGTTGTAGGATGCTGCTCTGGTTCATTCTGTTCTGTTTTCCCTTCCTTCACAATGTGTTTATGTGTATTTATCCAATTTGTTCTGTTCCCCTTGCCAAATAGCAGGTTTGAGATCTCAACTAGACAGGGGCAGCTGTGCTATTGTTGATGCCGTACAAAACAAAGGTCACAGACTGAGCCCATATCAGTAGAACTAATGACAGCTGTGTGTTAACCATTATGGGGCAGGCACAGAGTGGGGAGGGGGGGGTTCAGGGACCCTCAGAAGTAGGAATAAATCTTGCCTCGCACTTTGGAAAGCAAGAATTCAGGTCTCACTTTTACCAAGTAATTTTTGTGCAAATTAGTCTCTTGCAAAATATCCTGCTGTTTAGTTAATTTATTGATATAATTCCTTGCTCTGTCTGGAGAAAAAAAAACCACCCACTTTAAACAGCCCCACCATGAAAAGCTAAAATCTGAAAAACAGAATGATAGCTGGCTTGCAAGGAATGATCTCTTCTGCATGTAACTAATCTTAGCTGCTCTCCCTTTGGAGATTGCTAAGAATAACAACTGGAGATGGATAAGAATCACTGTTCCAGCCTAGGAAGCTACTGACCACATAAAGTAGGCCAAGTAGGCTACCACAAGATGGTATTTCTTCCAAAAGAAGGTTGTTTCCAAACCTGGCCCAGCAGCTCCCGGTAATGTAGCAGCAGGGCGGGGCTGCTTCAGATGCCCTTTGTTTGCTAAAAGAGATCCATCTGCAAGGCTTGTGAATTCAGAACTGCTTGCCCCTTGGGTGGCCTGACATAATCCCTTCTTCTCCTGCTGCCTTTCAGAGCAGAAGCCAAGAGTCCAAAGTTATTTAAAAGGGTGTTTCTTAGAGCTACACGTAGCTTGTGAAATACCAAAGAGGAGGGAGTGTAATAGCTGGGGCAAACTAACAACAGGAGATAGATGTCGGCAGACACAGCTCTGGGACTGCGGCTGGCTCTGAGGCTGGCTGTCTAAGGCTACTTCACCAGTGCGCTGTTAAATATTTAATAGAACGCTGGAGAAACCACCACCACATCTGTCACCCACAGGCAAGCAGAACCCTCACTCATTGCAGCACCAGATGTGTTTATCTGAAACATGTACTAGCTAGCTACTTAACGGGTTAGAATTATTAGCCGGAAGTTAATTAGGCAAACATTAAGCCTCAGTCACCTTAGAAAGCATCACTTCTTTGAACACTGCTTTTACTACTTTAAGGCTGTTATCAACCACAGGAAAAAGGAGGGAAAAAGTAAAGATCGCATAAAGATGCTGCAGTAAAGAGCAGATTAACGAGCTCTGATCAGGGTGTACTGATAAAACAGCAATGCTCCAGTTAATTGCCTTAAAGATATGCCTCGATACTGCAAGTGTTCTAGTCGATGAGAGGAGGCAAGGAGGCTTGCTTAAGGATCTACAGGTGTTGGAGAACAAAAAAGGAATTAACACTGAAGAAGTTTTCCTTCCTACAGTGAAGGCAAACTGGAGAAAGGATGGCTTTGCTGCTGCTGCATCTATTGCAGATGTCCCTGAAGATGCAAGCACTTTTCACGGCATTCTGCCTGCATAATGAACTCAGAAATGCTGCTGGCCAGTGTGACATGCTCCTGTTCCCCAAGGGATGGAACTGAGAAAGTCATTTTTAAGTTTCTAGCTCCCAGGTTCATGTAACAAGCAGCAGTTGATGGAGTGAAAGCATAGCATGCCCTACCTTTGGGCTAGTCAGGGCACGGGGCGAGTAGTTAGGATCCTTTGCTAGAAGCCTGCCATGACAACCATCTTGTAGAACACCTTTTAGAGAGCAGCTGTCTAGAAATGATATGAGGAAATTGGCAGGTTGGAGCCCACAATCCATTCATCTCCACAGTGTCTGTTTGCTTTCATGTGTCCATGCCCTTCCTACATCTGGAGCTGGTATTTATGAAAATGACTCTTTGAAACCAGAAAGCAAGAGTCAAAGTACCAGTCACGGAAACATCTTTCACTCAAAGCACCTAGAATTAATTATGAAGCACGTGCTTCCTCACTGTATTGAGAGACCGTTCACAAGGCGGGCAGGAGCACCAGTGACAGCTTGGGTGTGAATTCCTGTGCTTTCAGCTCCTTTTAGGTTTTGCTTGCATAGCTGCTGTAAAGAGTGTTCAAGGCCCCTAATGCAGCGAGCAGGAACTTCTCAGTGCCTGGTATAAACTGAAATGAATGTGTTTTAAATAAACTCCCACAGTACTGTTGTATTTTAAACTGATTTAAAGCTTTACATCAATTTGCCAGTGGCTCATAGGAAGGAAAGCCCCGGATTCTCAAGGCTACTTCCCCAGCTGCACAGAGCTCTTTGAGAAGACAGAACATTGGCTTTCCTTAAGCCCCTATTGAGAGATGCTCTCAAAGCCACTTGAAGCTTGTAGTTAATTCCCATTGTTCTTAACTCTCAGCCCTGCATGTGATCCACAGCCACAAGCGGAGCAGCTAATTCTGCCCTAAATCTGTACTTTGGAGATGAAGATCATTCTACCAAAACTCTGGCCAAAGAATAAGACAACTCTTGCCTGCATTCAGGCTATCCCAGGCTACAAAAAGTAGTATAAAAAAGACTAGAAATGGAGTTTGGTTTAGCACTAGCTGAAACAAAAATAGAGGGCAGGTAATGCAAGCTGTCAAACACAAACAGCCTGACAGCATTACTGAACAGAACTAACTTCCCACTGTGGAGAAAACAGCTGTTTTTCCAAAAGTGAAACAGAACCCAAGAAAAGGTTTTATTTTCAGATGCAGAGAGGTTGAGAAACCTCTTAGGAGGAAGACATATGGATGCAATAGGTGGTTAAGCTAGTTCCTCAGATGGGCTAATTAGAGTGAAGATGCCACATAAAATAAGGAGATGTCTACTTATTTCTGCTCTCATCTTTTTATTTGTAAGCGTTAAGGGACAATATCCAAGTTGTAAAGACAGGATAAAAAGGAAATCAAGTGTTAAACCAGGAAAAAAATATTAGAAGACCTGAGAGGTGGCAGTGCAGGAACCACACAAGGTTGTTGGTGTTTCCAAATTCCCTCTGAGCTGCCATCCCATTTACAAATGAGAGCAAAACAAGCAAAGCAGCCGTTGTCAACAGGAACACGGAAGACCTGAGTGACACAAGCTCCTCCTGTGAGAAGTCTGGTGAATAGCCAAAAGAGAAGGATGCCTCTCAAGGTAGCACCTGTGGCTCAGAAACATGAAGCCGTGTGCATAGTCCTAGAGATGATTCCCCACTATGCTTTCTTTCTAGGAGAAGAGTTCTTCTTACTGTTGTAGCAGTCTGAGCTATTGATTCTCCAATTACATTCACTCACAAGACATGCTCAGGTTATTTTTTCCCCTCAGTAACTCCTCTTGGGAATGTCTGGATAGGAAGTCCATTTAAAGTTACCACTAAACTTGTGAACTCTTGCTGTTGCCAAGAGCTCTGCCTACCGGCAATCCATAATCTGCTAGTGATCATCGGATTTTTTCACCTCGTGCATTCTTGTGCACTTTTAAGTGAACTGTACGCTGGAGACTTAAGTCAGCTCCTTGGCGGCAACTAAGATTTTTGGGAATAGAAGCGTAGTAATTTTCCTTCCTACCACACAAAAAATAATTCCTATTTAATCTTTGCTCTTTAAGTGCCACCAGCTGTTTGTGCTGGACAGGATGCAGGAAGGGATATATGCAAGCTGAAGCCAATGTGATTTGAATGGAGGGCAAATGAGGTCATTGAAAAAGAGCAGTGTAGACTGCACCATATCTGCATGCAATCTGATCGTAAATTCAAGGGAATAGCAAATGAGGCTTCACATCTGAATTTGTCATTTCTGGCTTTGTTGTTCCTTTAGCTTAAGCCCAAGGAGAAAGATACTGCTCGCTTGTGTGTAGGGCACCTCTCGGATGGGTCAAGTCAATAGCTGATCACAGCAAGGGTGTCAAAATCTCAGTCAACTGAGACAGAAAACATGTGATACTTAAATGAAAGCAGTGAACCCACTTAAGCAAATGTTTGACCTTCTGCTAGTGTTTTCAAACACATAACCAACTTTTTGTACATCTTCTCAGATAAATCAACACATGGACTAAGTCTAGGAGAAGCTTCTGTATCTCTCGCGAGAGCTTATATCCTTGTTAGATCAAGGAGTAAATGCTCGCTTCATTTTATGATCTAATCTTAGAGCAAACATGGTATGAATTGAAGTGCAGGATGTATGAAGGTGGAAGCTGGCCAGCAACACTGAAGCTGCATTAAAAAATAAACTTCCAGAGTTCTTGGAACTATTTTAAGAACAATGGTAATTTCTCAGCCTGTTGGTTCGTTCCAAAGAATTCAACACCTAGCCCAGATCCCACCTTTGTTGCTTTGCTTATGTTAGCATCTGCACAAGATCCAGCAAAGCCAAAATCGTACTGCAATAATCCCATTAGAAACTAGAGTTCAAAGGTAGTTTAGTAGACACATAAATATTCACTACAAATATTTCAGTATAATATTGTATTGTGCTGATTTAAACTTATATTCTTGTCATCCACTAAGCAAATAAAAGCATTTGTAAATGTTCAGGAAGTAAGAGAAATGTGTGTTGTTCTGACATTATTTCCCTTGAAGGCAGAGGAGTTTTACCACAGGCTTAGAGGAACAGAAGTCATCTGTTTGCAAATCAAGGCTACAGACACTTTCTGAATGCACAGTCAAAGAGAATAAAAGCAAAGGTAGTGCAAGACCATAGACTTACAAGTCCAGTAGAGGAAAAACTGGAATATTTTTATAAAAAGACAGAGGCTCTGCTTTTTCCACAGTAAAATGACTACAGAAACATCTCAAATAATGTAGAGGTCGGTTTCCCACAGACAAAGAAATCTCTGGTTCGGTTTGATTCCCTTGAGCCGTGGCATAACAGCAAATTTAAGCCTGAGCTAAAAAGGGAACTCATTTTTTTCTCAAATATTGTACAAGACTCCAAAAAGATACGGCTTTTAAATGGCCAGTGCAGTAGAATATAAGTCCTTTTCAGTAAACCAGCCTAGATGTAGTGCTACACTTGCTGTCACAGCATATAAGTGATCCCTCTAAGTACATGAAGCAAAGCAATTCAACTTGGGTTGGTCTCCTCTCCTTCCTGCAGAGTGTACAAGGTACTTCTCTCTGGATTATTTCAATGCTTTCTAACATTTTTTTCTAATGCATAGGTTGCTTGTGTAGAAATAGCAAGCAATTCTAATCTGTTAGCTAATCAGGGATCTTAAATGAGCTGGCTTTGTAACCAGAGTATGTAATTTTGCACTTTCGAAGTGGCACAAGAAGAAGGAATTTTAAATGGTGCAAGCAGCACAGTCATGTTGTCATGTAACCTAAGGACATCGTATCTCCATGGTACTGTGAAAAACAGGCTTTGTAAAGACGCTCGGTTATATCTATGGCTGGTGTTTGGGAGGCTCCTAACTAAATTCAGCCAGAAGCCGGAAAGAAAGTAAAAATAGAGAATGGCGTAAGTCCAGCAGACCTGGGGTTTACCAACCCAATGTCTTGGGCACTTTGCCATTTTAGCTGTTCCGCAGGGGTTTCTGTGGCTCTGCATATGAAAACTGTCAACTCATCAGCCAATAAGAAGTGTCCCCAGTTAAGAAAATAGAATGAAATTCTATATAGAAAGAAATACCTTTGAGTCTCTACCATTTACCCAGAAATAAAGCTGCAGGTTTAAAAGTCACAAAGCTAGCTTTGCTTATGTTGGTCCTAATTCCACTAAAAAGAGCACTGGAACAAGAGCAGACCAGTTGTTGCTACATGAGTGACTAACATTAGCTCCACTGCACAAGGAATTACTGGGAGTTATCCAGTGATCACCTGAGCTGTGCCAAAGGGAAGTCAGGAGTTCAAGGATGTAGAGATCCTTCACTGCTGTCAGTGTCCTGCACAGCAAACTGCTTATCTGGGGGCCAAAGCTGTAACTGTTCCAACAGCAGCTCGTGGAAGTGAAAGTCCACAGTAACTTTAGAATGTGCATAGGAACATTGGATTGGATAGTACATTGGACATTAGGAAAAATGTCTTTACTGAAAGTGTGCTTAAGCATTGCGACAGGCTGCCCAGGGCAGCGGTGGAGTCCCCATCCC
Organism: Coracias cyanogaster; assembly: GCA_033124195.1. Lineage (NCBI taxonomy): Eukaryota > Metazoa > Chordata > Aves > Coraciiformes > Coraciidae > Coracias > Coracias cyanogaster. The sequence goes on from JAVSBS010019749.1 coordinate 133,235, forward strand.
TGGAGGGGTTCAAAGACGTGGCACTTGAGGGCATGGTCTGGTGGTCCTGGCAGTGTTGGGTTGATGGTTGGCCTTGATGACCTTAGAGGTCTTCTCCAACCTTCACAATTCCATGGTAGTACCAGTCTACAAGTCAGGTTGTTGCTGTTGCAGTCCCAATGCTAGACTGTTACAGCAACAGCGTTACACTGTAACTTTCTAAGGTAATTAGGCACTGCTACAAATGTTAGCATTACTGTGTAACTTTCTCATGTCCCAATGTAGTGTTTGGAGTCAGAGCTACAGGGTTCCTCGCTGGCCTGTTACAATGTAACACTCCTGGCACCCTGCGCTGCTGACTGTTCCCCGGAGGTCCGGGATGTGCTGAGGTGCTGGATGGGCGCTGCTGTCCCAGCATGGTGGTTCTCCAGCGCAGTGACGCTCCGCAGCCAAACTAGCCCTTCAAGATGAGGAACAAGGCAGCATGTTCAGATAGCTGCCGCTGGTCTAATCCATGCAAATATTTTGTGTTTCACATCCCTTTGGCAGGATAGGCTGTTGAGGTACTCTCAGACTAAGTGTGTGGAAAAGTGTTTCCAGCTTCATGTCTGGAGGTTCTTAATACTGGGGCCTTGATTGGCGATCGTTTTTCTGTTGTAAGGTAGCGGCACTGAAACAGCTGTCATGGAGAGGAGGAGTGCTTAACCTGACTGATTTACAGGGCTAGATGACCAAGTGATTTCTCCTACAGCTGTTTCAGCTACAGCAGTTGTACAGCTGTGTTGCTGTACGCTTGGCACAGACCCACAGGCAGCCTCGCTCAACCAAAAATGGTGCAATGACTGTTTAAAGGCACATAGGCCTAACAAGCTCCTGCTGCACACTGGACAGGATGAATATTTTCCATAGCAATGTAGAAGGCAACACGAGTAGCAGGGAAGCGTAACAGCCCTAGAAACTCATCCCCTTCCTCTGCTCTGTGTGAGTCTCCTGCGAGCTCCTTCTCCCTGTTGCCCTAAACCAGCCCTCGCTCCCCAGAGAGCAGCTCTGGCAGCTGCAGAGGCTCGGATGCAGCTCCTCTGCTGTGATGCACTCCGCCCTCTTCCACTGGGGTTAATCACTCAAGTTTTCTATTGCTTTCCAACTTTTCCTGTTGAATACACAAAACAGATGTCTATTTGGGCTTTTGCTGTTGGTCTTACGGCACAACTGAGGTGGTTGATTGTTGCTTAACTTGGAAAAGCACTTAGTGAAAATCATCCATGCAACATGCTTAGTTCTTAAACTGCTAAGAATTGCCACAAAAAATGACAGCGCAGAGCTGTAAAGCACTGCTGTGTTTCCTCCTGGATGAATATTAACCTCATCCTGAATAACTGAGAAGAACTACTTGGAGAACGCGGAGCAAGCCAACAGCCTGAAAGCCTTCGCCCTCCTACAGGGCCAAGATCTGACATGCACTTTTCTGACTTCCGATTAGCTTAGGACTTCACCAATCGGAACAATGGAGTTGAAGTGATCTTTAAAGCCCAGGGCATGCCTGAATTTGAGAGGAGGCGGGAAGGATTAGCTCTCAAAGGGCCAGAAGTAATGTGCAGCCATGGCCAGTGACACGTAGAATAAGGCTAGAACTGCAGTTTAGCCACAGCGCTGTTGCGATTGCTGCCTGTGTTAAATTAGTGCCTCGTTTTATCATTACATGTTGAGCAGTGGTATGCATCTTGACACATAATTTTAATAATAGCTTGTAAGTGTCACTGATAATGTAATCTATTTAACAATGAGCCTAAAGATTATCCAGAAGAGAGCATATTATGCCCTGTTAAAACAGCTAATCTGCATAAAACTTCTGACAAGCAAGACCTTTTCAGTGTTTAATAAACTGGCTGAATATTCATTTTTAAGGCACTGTCCAAATTGCTTTGGTCACAGATGACTATTTAAAGCCCATTCCAAATCTGGCAAGTACACTGGGGAAATAAGACAAGAATGGGGGGGAAAAGCAGCAACAAACCACCCCCCATGAAAACAACAGCAGACTGCCTCTAGCCAAAACTCCTTGCGATTAACATCAGCAACAATGGGTCCAATTCTAGCAAAACATAGGATGACATTTGTTTCAAGTACTTACTGGCCGCTTTTGTAGAGGATCGGTGCAGGGCAGAGCAAAAAATCAGATTGCACTGTTTTTGGTTTTTCATCTGAAAAAAACAAAGCACATTAACTTAATACACTGTGCTGCTTAAACGAGAAGCTGATGTGAACATGCTATAAAGGCCCTTCCTTACAGTGTAGTTACTGGTGTGGTAGCGTTTGGAACTCACAAGCAAGGCAGGCCCGAGTTGAAAAATAACCGTTGCTTTTTTGAAGCCGTACCTTGAACACACAAATCCAGAGCTGGCTTTAAATGCACATGTGAGCCCACATTAAATTGCTTGCTTTATTTTACTCAAGTCAGCTCATGTTAACATCGCCTAGAATCAGGACTATTTTTGCTAAGATAAAGAAGATTATTAGGTGTTTCCTAAGATTTGGAAGATGAGGGTTTGTTTCTAATTAGCTCAACCCTGTGCAGTGCACTACCCATTCCTCCAGTGTTTCCTGCACTTCTGGGTCTCTAGCTGCTGGTGAATATCTGCCACTTCTCAAGCATGTATTTGTAGAGCACCGTGTCCAGGAGAGCACTTTTTTCTGCAGCTGTGATAGGGAGATAAGTGAGCTCTTTTCCCTCATCTGTTAAAGCTGGGAAGAAATCTGCTCTGGTGTGCAGAGCCATGCTCCAAAGCCTCCCCATGGTAGGACTGTTTGTGTACTGGAGCTGCTCCTGCAAGCATGGATTATTTCCTGATTTAAGGGTGAGAGCAGACAAATGATCTGCCAGATAAACTTGGAGATGACTCTGTCCTGCATTTAGGGAACAGGCAGACACAAGTAGTTCAGGGGCAGCTGAAGGAGGAGCTGTTAGCATAAATGAGCTTTTCTTATGTGCTATAATCTGCACTGACTGCTTGGCCTAGATTTGGGGCTAGTTGTGAGGTGGGGAAGAGGGATTAGCACATTGCCATATGTTTTTGTCTTAATGGTATGTTTCATAGATTATTTTTCTATCCCACAGCTACATTTGGCAGGTTTCCTTTCCAGCATTTGGTAATGGTTCTTTATAAATGCAAAAAGAGAAACATGCCAAGTGCATCTTTTAAAACCAGAAGAACTGACAAAACAAGGGTTTGCTCTGAAGCTGGTCCCAAAGCAGAGCCCAGGCTATCAGCAAGGGGAACTCAAACATTACAGTACCTCCTTATGTAAGTACCCTCGATGCCCTCAAACAGTGAGGGCTCAGCTAAGGGACTGCCAGCTCTTGGTAGAGCAGAATGCAATGACACAGGAACAATTTACCTTTTCCTAGGACCATCTCATGCCTCCTGCTACTGCTCAAAGCACTCTTCCTGCCTTTTTGTCCATCCTAGCTCCAATGTTCTCTTAAGTTTCCCCTGAGACAAAACCACATGGAGCCCAGCACAGAGCTGTAGAGAATGAACTTGCATAACAGGAAAAGGATCATATTTAATTTCCCTATTTCCTTCCTATACTACTCCTTAAACATTTGCTGTAGTCAGTTGCTGAAGGTGAGAACCTGGGTGGGTTGTGGCAGACCTCTGACAGGACCCCATACAGCAGATTATGTTTTTACACTGCAGTGCATAATAAATATATTGCTATGTCACTCCCCTGCCTTCATGTGCTTCAGCGCACCCCTTCCAGAAGGCAAGAAAAGAAAGCAGCCCAGAAATCTAGTTGGAAAGTCTCACATCAGATGCTAGCAACTATCTAGGGGCTTTGTCCTGTATAGCTATAGTGATTTCTGACATGGCAAAGCAGACACAGGTGTGCCATACAGCTATAAAACACTGAACAAGAGAGCTGGAGAAACCAGAGGCAGGGAAGATTTCAAAAGATCACTTTAAGAAGGCAACATGTTTCAGACATTCTTCAGAGACACTGATCTAAGCTGTTAAAAGGCTTTCTAGGTGACCTACTCCAGGCTGGAGAAATGTTTACAGTGAGAACCATCCTCACAAAACCTCACCTAGACCTGCTGCACAACTTGCAGCCTGTTGCCTCCTGTTCTCTTGTCAGATTGAGGGAGCCAGGGCCAATTCCCAGCCCTGCAGCAGCCCACATACAGCAATTACTGTGGCCACCCTTCTGCTGGTGTACATGTAACCAACTGTACTTTCCTGTCCTTTCTTACAGCTTGTCTTCTGGCCTTCTGCCCACCCGTGCCACCTTCCTCTGGACACTCGGCACAGTGGATTCATCCCCTGCTTACAGCACGGAGCACATCAAATCCCAGCTCCTAGGGGCTAGTGTTGGCAGCACAGCCCCAAATTCCAGCAGCACCGCACCCCACCCCACCAGTGGTTCAGTACCATAAGCCTATTTGGTGTATGCTGCCAGTGTTGCTACTAAATGCCACCATGTAACTAAGATAGCACTCCACCAGCAGGCCAGGGGAGGTTTACATTTGTGATGTCTAGGGAAAAGCACCAAATTCATCTTTAATGCTTGTACTCTACAGGTCCTTATGTCCACCGGTACCTTAATGCACTCCATCAGAAGACCCTGGATGGTATGAATGCCACTATGAATGTTATCGTATTGAGATGAGCCTCAGAACTGTCTTGTAAAGAAGGTATGTGCTATTGTCTTACTTGCCCAAAAGGACAGGCTGGGGTGTAGAGAAGTGACTGCTCATAGAAAACAAGAAGTCAGGGGCAAAGTGGGAATATCAACCGAGTCATGATGACTTGGAAACCAGCTGGTTAAATTGAAATTAAATTTATCCTCAGGTCATATAACTGTCTAGACTATTTACCCTAGATAAGGTGAAATTAATTTCATTCACCTGGAACTAACCTAGTCTGTTTGCTTGCTTCTTCAAGGAAGAAAGGTACACCATAATAGACACAACTGCAGCAATCATTTGGCCACATTCCAAATTCTAGATCTAGTAAGCTAACTGATGCAGTGAGTTTAAATAAGCAAGCTATAGTTTAACATAGGAAACAAAGGTGACAATTGTAAATGAAATTGAATTGAAATTGATATAAGCAGGCTTAATCTACATACTTTGCCTTTATCCAGAACTACTGTGGTATTCTGTTGTTCTTCCAAATTATTTTATGTATTTAACAGGTAGGAGAGATTGGCAGCCCATTGAAGTACATATGATATCCAGAGTAAGGAAGAAAATGTACTGGAAACACATGTTGAATTGCATAGGAATTGAAGAGAGGCTAATAAAAATCAGACACTAGGTAGGGAAAAAATGATCTGGGTTTCTTCTACAGGTGCATTTTTGGTCACTTTCTAGTCTGGCTTGCTTCTAAGGGCTACTGCTTAGAGCAAGAAGCTGGACATACTGACACTAGCTGTCCACTTCGGCTTCTGGGTATCAAAAATGGCAGAGGATTCCATTAATGGCACTTTTTCTACCATCTACCTTGTGCCAGTTCAGGGAACAGAGCAACACATGGAGACTAATCCAAAATCTGGTGTGACTTCATCTGCCCTGCTGCAAGTTAATGCACTGAGCAAGGAAAGACCAAGTCCTGAATACTTTGCTGAAAATTACATTCTCAGTGATCATACTTGCTTAGGTAGCAAGAAGAAGATAGTCTGCACAACCTCTCAATGATATTTAGAACTTTTCTAACTTTTCCAGCATTCCATTCAAGAAAAATTTCCCTGGTGTCCTGGATTGCCACCTGGTGACACCTTAGTTGGACAAAGGAACAACTGAGGATTGAAACTTCTGGCCAATGCTGAGTATGAATAATAAAAATCCCAAGCACCCATCTGCACCCCCTCAAAAAAAAAAAAAAACAGATAAAGCCACAAGGAAAGTGCCTGTAGAAGATGCCATGGTCACTCAGAAACAGAAATCCTTTGCACAGGTCAGGAAACCAGAGACCAGCTAGGGACCTGGGTGCAGTAAGACTGTCTCCTGGAGAAGTGGGACACAGAGCTGATGAACCATAGCAAAATACAGGGACAAAACAGCACCAACTGTTCTGACTTGGCCTTATTCTGTGCTGCTGCAGGAGCTCCAGCAAGAGAATTGACTCCCTGTCGTGGAGGGGCACCCACCGAGCCCCTGGAATGAACAGCACGATGGCTATCCACCTAGTACCCCAGGCAGAAGGGGCAGAGATGCTCTGAGAACCCGGTAAGTGCACCTTGGAATTCAGTGCCTTTTGGAGTGGTGATGAGGGCCTATGTCTTGTCCTGGGTCTTCTTATAAGAAGGGACACTTGGTCAGTACACTCTGGTGGTGTTTCTTTAATTGCTAAATGTCTGCTTAGCTGAACATCAGGAGCCAGGCAGTTAGCACAATGTTAACTCCCCCAGCCAGCTGGGCTGCCAAACACCAGTTTGCAATTGGAGGCGAGCTGAAACCACTGAGCAAGATGTGAAATAACTTGCATCCTCTTACTAATCCTCAGAGCTTTCCTGTTTCACTCCTCTTCGATATTTTTATCTTTTGATATTATTTAAATAAGGTAATGAGAAGCAAAATAAGTCATGTGCTAGGGAACATAAAGGTAAATAATCTCAAACTGCAATACTTACGAATTGTAGTTCCATTCACTTGATAGGTACAAGTAATGCCATCGGTTTTCCCACCAAGGGTTAAGCCGTTTCCTCTAAGAACAACTTGAAACTCCTCTGGAGAGAAAAGCAAAAACCCCAAATCACCCATCTGTGGAGCACTGCAATAAGCTAGGCAAGCAGAAGTTCAATATAGCCTGCAAAAAATGAAGCACAACTTAATAGTGCTTCAAACTTACTCAGGTCTCCTTTATAATTGACCCCTGGGTACTGCATTCTTCAGCTAAGTCACTATAGGTGAAAAACAAAGATCTGTTCCCAAATCTTTATCACTGATGCAGCCCTATTAAAATGGAAGTTGATTCTTACTGTCAACAGGATCTGGGGCTCAGTTGCACAGTAAGAAACAGCTCCGCAGTGAGTACGGATAGATGTGAAATCTGGGGCTCCTAACAAGACTCTCCAAACCTGGTTCAGGCCCACTGGAAGTGCCTAATGAAAAACACTTCTCCTTGCTACTAATTCTATGGAAGTTGCACAAGGGCCACGCAACTTTGGAGTTGTGCAGAGAAGTGAAAATGTTTTTGTGGGTTTTTTTACCATGGCCATGGATTTCCACTGATTGGTGGTTTTAAAAGATAAAAAATAAGGAGTTTTTGCAGCTACTTCATTTTGATGGGTTTCAAACTACGTGCAGATTTTGAAACTCAGAAAGAAGACAAGCACCTAATTTTGTGCAACTCCTCTACCTAAATGCAGGGCCACTTGGTGCACAAAAAGGCAGTCAAATGCTTGGGTGGTTACACACGGCAGATATGGGTCAGGGCACTAGGCATGGTCCTGCATTTACGTGAATGTACATGATAAGGTTTCCCAGAAGTTCACTCTGACCGTGGGTAAAACAGTACACGTGTCACAGAATGTCTTAATGCCTTGAATACAATGGCAAGTGCAGAGCACAATTAATGGGAGGGGGCAGAAATATTTGTCTCAAAACTTTTTTCATGTGTTACTGAAATTGTAAAAGTAGGCCTGGGAAGATAGCTCTGCTGAGGAGAAAAATGAGTCAACACAGAAGGATCTGGTCTTTCTTAAAGATTTTTTTTTTTCTGGATGGAGATGTTGTATTCTAGAGCTGTGTGGTGTGCCCCTTTGGCAGAACAGGGAAATCAGTCCTGTAATTCTTGAATATTATTTATAAATTTTAAAAACTTACCTCCCACACAGACACTGGATGGCTCCAAATACAGAATTTCAGTGCATGATTGCTTCAAAATCTATTGCAAAGGAGGAAACCAGTCATAAATAAGTTTGAGTGCTATTTCAATGACAAATACTGTTTTAACACAAATGCTACGGGTTTGATTTGCATCGGTCTGACTTTGTAGGACATTGCCTTGACCATTTAAACCTTCTGCACTCCTGCACAGTCAAGTCTCCTAAGAGTTCATAAGACTTAGATTACTTTGTTAAATCTGGGACAGTCTTCAAAACATAATGATGTCTGACTGGGGTCTTTAAATTTCTGTCCAGATCCCTAACCTAATTTTCCATGAACCCAAATCCTAATGTTTAAGCCAAAAATTAGTCACAAGGAGCTTGATCCAAAACCTAATCCAGTCAAAAGCAGTCTTCCAACAATCTGTGGGTCAAGCCAAGTGCATGTTATTCCAAGTGCTGGCATCCTCCCCTGTGTAAAGCAGAGCAGGAATGTGTGACTGTGCTGCCTTCTGTCAGATGGGTTTTTTTTTACTCCTGCTCCAGTCTGCCTGCTTTGGTTCTCCAGCCAGTCAGGGAATATTCTTCCAAAAAGCTGGGACAAAGCAATACTCCCACAGGTGACTTAGAAATCCAAGGGGTGGCATGTGAGTGAAAGGAGGAACTAGACACCTTTGACACACGTGTACTTCCTAAGGTCTCGGTACCTTTTTGTTTCAGGCAAGTCATATTTCACACATAGGTCAAGTGATCAGGTTACTGCTAAGGTCACTTAGGCAGAGGCATAGCAAGTACCTGAGCGGTGATGACTGCAGAATACTTAATTTTCCCTTTGAAAAGACTGCTGAGCTTGCCTGTTTGGGTACAACTGTTGCTGGAATCAGGGAGGCCATGCTCTCCCCCACTGCTAGGATCCCAGCCCCACAGCAGGACCCCATCTCTTGTCCAGGAGGGAGATGTGACACCTATTGCTGAAAAGGTAATCCCCCCCTCTCTGAGCAGGTAACGAGAGTTCTGCTGACTCAGGGGAAATTAGTCTCTTGAAGCTTGTAGGGTTAAACACACACAAACAATCCACAATTTAACTTCCTTCTACCTTCACATAATGGGTTAATTTTTTCCCCTATGGTTTTTCATTTTCCTCTCAAAACTTTCATGATGCCTTGATACAGCTTTCCTTGTAATAAGCAGTGGTTTTTTTAGCAGCCATTTGCATGGAATACTGCATGGAATCCATTCAGGTCCTTGTAATGGTGTGCACAGTATGAAGTCCCGTACTGTCCTCTCTCTACCTCCCTTTCCTAAAAACGCCTGCTCTCATGCTGCCCCGTGTCAGTCCATGTAACGCTGTCTTAGTTTAAACTTTTTCAATCCTTTAAATATCTTTTTTACTCTGCTTGCTAGGGATTTCTTTTGCTACATATCCAGCAGAAACCATGACAAATGTTATTGTTTGTTATGACAAAAAGCATGCCAAGCTCCAAGAAACAGAATAGCCTGCCTCAGTTAACACTTTCCACATCGCCTGTCTCCCCACAAACTGGTGTGCACAAATAATCATTTTAGTGCTTCAAAACCCGTTTATAAACATGAAGTAGTATTTAAAAAAATAGAGACCTTGCAGATGCATATATTTGGATGAGACATAGCAACAGATCTTTGGAAAGAATGTAGCTTGAAGTTCAGTGCAAGTCAACCCGTTTATGAGCTGAGCATCTTGTCTCACTTCCAAAAAAGGACTGAGCTTTTTGATTCCCATTTCAGTGTAGAGAGAGTAAGTGCTCCATAGCTGGGAGGGGGCAATATTTTGTGCAAAACAAAGCACAGAAAGAAGAAAGTGTTTTATTCCCTTCTGTAAAAACACGTTCTAGGTTTTTTCTTAAGAGACAATCAGTTGAACAGTCCAGTTGAAGTGAGACTAGACACTTGCTTGGATTTCAAGTACAGATCTAGCAGTTGACAGCATCAAAGCCCATTAAGATTTTTTTTTTAGAGCAGCACTATATAGACAGAACCATTCCAACCCCAATTGTGTCCCCATTTGCCCACTGTCTGTTCAAGTAGGGCGGTGTTATGAACCAGGGCAGGGAAAGGGCAAGACCATGAGGAATGTAATGTGTCTTTTATTGTAAAGTGGTGTTTCTATAACTTCACTGCATCTGAAAATTATTTTTCTAACACTGTATACCCAAATGCAATATAAAACAGGAGAAGAACCTATTTGAACATGCTTAACTTGCTTTGGATGTAAGTATAAACTGGGGGGAGAAACTCCAACTGAGATAAAATATGGGCCCTGATTAAATAATCACAATTCATGAACAAAAGCAAATTTCAATATAGGGTTTGGGATGCACTGCTTTCCTGCATGGCAGCATGGAATTAATATTTATACATGTAGATGCGCTGCTCTTGACATGAAGCAGGAAAATATTGGCTTCAAATGCTGTTCCTAGTAATAAGCAATTGCTTTGACACTTTTTAATGATTTTAATTATTTCTACTCTCCAGTTGGCTTGAGAAAGCTGTACTGTTCAGAGGTCCTCAGTCTCTTTGCAAGGGTGGTGGCTTAAGATGGCCATTTTCACCCAAACAAAGTTAGTTAGGAAAAAGCCCCCTGTGAAAGTACTAGAACTTTGTTTTTCTAAGTTTAACTACTTCTTTTCCATCCTTCAAAAAGCTTATTGACAGTTAATTGACCTTTTTTTAAAGTATAAATATAAAAATCTGTTTTGCCCCTGCAAATCCTTAAGAAGCAGAAATTAAAAGAAAGCTCACAAGGACTTGGCTGGAATCACCTGGAAAAGCATCCAGATAACTTTTTGTTGTACCTTTTACATTTTTTTGTTCTTCTTACTGCTCCCTCTAAGCAACACTGAAACAACATGCAAGACCAAGTTTTCCATTACTTGAGTAAAAATAAGAGCATTATTGCAAAAGGTCAAATGCCACTAGTATCAAGAACAATCAGTTTCAATGATCCAGTTTGCAGCATGTTCCTGGTCTTTCCCAGCTCAGGCTAAACAAAGAGAAGGAGCTGGTACTGCAAATTCATCATATAGAAACCACCTGCTCACAAGGAAAAGCTGAAATAATCACCATATAAAGCCATCCTTGGATAGGTTAAACACTCCACTAACATAAAATAAATTCCAGTAAGACTATAAATTGCCTTAGTTTAAGGGCATACAGGGAGGGATTCAGAGAGTTCATGCCACCTGCTTCATTTCCAGGGCTCACATCAACTCCAGGGTGCTCTTCTCTGGGGCTTGCAAAGTTTTTTCCTTCCAGTCACCTCCCTGAATGCCAGTTGTCCCAAAAAAGAAACATTTCCCCACAAACCCAAGTGCAAAAAGAATTGAAACCTGCCAGCATGTGTCCTGTGGTCTTCCAGCTTCATCACTGGAGAGCTGTGGAGGAACTAGCAAGTGGTTGCTCCAAATCTGAGACAGACTGTGCTGCAGGAACCGGTTACAGCTGGAAACACAGATGCTAATGGGACTGGAGATGATTGCATCAACCCCAGCTGGGAGCTCACCATTTTAGGGCTCGTTAGGCAGCATGTGTGGCTGCTGGGGAAATAGAAGGCACTAGAATTTTGCTCTTCAAGGTAGTCAGTCTCTTGTATATTAAATATAGGCCCCAAACATCCTCTTGTTTCACATCAACCACAGAACAGACCACAGGGAACCCCTGTTCTGTAGCTCCTACATATACAGAGTTTGTTACGTTGCTGCTGTATTGCAGCAGCAGTAGACGAGCATCTAAGATTAAAAGAATGTTGTTGTGGTGTTTTCTAGGAACAGTTATTACAACAGCTACCTGAATAACAAGGCAGGAAGGCAGCTTATGCTCAGCAATGAGAACCACCCCCCCACCCCCAGCTTCCGAGGGTTGGCTGAAGGCAGAGGAGCCTCTAAGGCTTTTAGTGAAATTGCATATCATGGCTATTACGTGGATGGATACTCTACAGTTTCCATAGCATTTCAGTAATGCAAATTAATCATTTCAGAATGCTTCTGAGAGCAGGAGTTACCAGAATAAAAGCATCTGAGGTACCCCATGGGCACGGAAAAGCAAATTCACCTTTGATGTGAACTTGCTGATGTACGCTGGGGTTCTGTTTGACCAAACAGGCTTTTATTTTCTGAGAGGATTGCTTGTCAATCAGCCCTGTCCTTTAGAGAGGCTTTTCTGTACTCAACTCTTAGTGTCAGATGCTTTCTATCATGTAGTGGTCAGAACTGGAGCCATTTAGCTCCTGAACCAGCCAACTGGTGTTCGCAGTTTCTAAGTCCTACACTGTCCAGTTGTCAGCCTTCTTCTCTCGAGCAATTCCAGACGCCTACAAGCCACAGAGTTGTGTTCGATATAAGTTTCATCTTGCTCAGGCACAAACAAGTACAAAAGTAAATTTTTCTTAAGAGTTGCAGGAAGTCCATCCACTTTTCAGTTTGGGTCTACTTTTCACCTAGTTGTTTGTTTGGTTTTTTTTTAAATAACCTGATTGTTTATCCATTCTTAAAATTCATATCAGCGGCATGAATTTCTATGCATTTCCCTCTAGAAGGTTCCCAAAGCCTTGCATAAACCTTACAGCCAACTGTCTAAACAAGTAGTTTAGCATTTTTGTAATTAATAAAACATTTAATTCCATTAGAGATGTTTTACAGAAACACTGTCAGTTTCCGACCTGTAGGTGTCTGAATTGAAAAACAGAATCTTGTTTTGTTAGATCTAAACTGCAGAAACAATACACCTACGCAAATAATGACATTAGCATAGAAAAGGCAGATGTCCCTGCAATAAATGGCCCAAAGGCAGCCAAATAACAGGATGATGTAAGGATCACTAGTGCTTAGAGTCTTTGCAAGTTCTATCTCTGCTTATAAATTTTGCCTTGCCCTTGCCCCTGCTTTAGGCAAGCGTTTCTCCCTGTAGAAAACGTGCCTTCCGCACCTTCCACTGCCTCTCTAACTTGTCACAGACTGGGCCCAGCTCTGCTTTCACCCACTCTTCATCCTTGCTACTGCCTCTTAAAAGTTCTCGGAATTTAAACAGTGAAGCTGTAGAGTTCCTGCAGCTTTTTAAGTATTTTGACTACCATACACTCAGAACATACTGTGGAACAGAGCTGTACCATGCGGTACAGTGTTACAAGCAGGCTAAAACAACTTTCCTTTCCAGCACTTTAATGAATTTCACGTTCCAAGAAATTGTGAGAACAATGCAGTAGTAATGAGCCACGAGCAACCCAACTGTACATCGACAATTAACAAAATACGCTAAGTGTCAATTTATTTCACAGCACCATTCGATTTTGCTTAGCCCCAGCATGCAGTTCAAAAGTTTTTGGCAGTAGCCAGCACCATAAATCACAACTCGCGTGGCATCTGTTCCTCCCTGGAACTGTATGCTGAGCTCAGGATTTGGGGCAGGCCGTCAGCACAGCTGTATTCTTTATTGAACCACCATAACCATTTTTAAGCCTACTGTTCTGAAACTAGAAAATGATACATGGATGTGTACAGTGTTCGCTTCCCGGTAAGAAGCTTAGTACAGTTGGGAGCTGCTGGAGGAAGAGAGCTCTTAGACAGGTTTTGGTCAGACCTGGCACATCTGTTCTTTTGAACAATTAAGGATTTCCAGAGTCACCAGCAGCCTTCACTCACTACAGTTTGATGGCAACCACGCACCCCTGTTTACATCACTAGAAGCCGATCACAATCAGGCTGGCTTAGCTCTTTGCAGGGGACGGCGATGCAGTTCTGTGGACAAAGGTGTACGTGCTGCAAGGGGACAAAGGCCTCTCGCTTGCTGTTTCCAGAACCACATTTTAGAGAGGGGAAAAAGTGTTCACCTGTAAAATATCATGTTATTTGCTATACTCAAGTATGGCAAGACATGTGCAAAACATGCCGGCTGTGCAATCTAAACGCTCCCATGGTCCGTGTGCAACCCTAAATGCACAGCAGTACTATCTCCCGCTCCCTGCACCCCGAGCATGCTCCTGGAGTGCTGCCTGTTGATATGCTGCCAGCCGGTCATGTGTGCGTGCTGCAAAACGCGTGCCGCACAATGCGGAAAGGTGGTAGATCAGCACTAAAAAAGCCTTAAATGCTAGTCTAGCAGCAAACAAACTTCAAGCAGCTTTTCTGTGGAGATTTTCACCCCCTTTTCTTTCCTCTCTCCCTTTTAAATGGGGGGTTCGTGACTTTCTTTAGGGATGCTATAAACACAATATCTAGTGAGGAAAATATAACCAGCCATGAGGAAAGCAGATCTAGGAACTATGGTAAACTGCAAAGATAATTAAACTGGAGAAGCTATGTTCACAGGGTGACGTGCAAAGGGGATGTGCCTTTCCTCATGTACTGTGCCAAGCGCCTCTCAGTTAACCGTGAAACCTGCATCACGAAGAGCTGCACCTCCTTTAATTCCGCCCTCGGTCGAGATACAGTGGTAAACGTGCTCCAGGTAGCCACCTACAACCTTGTAATTGTCGCTGCAAAACACAGATGCTCAATTCGAAAAAGGTGCTCCAGGAAGGGAAGACGGCACACCACAGTAACTCACAGCACAGCATCTGGTAACGTAAGAGCTTTTAAAACTGCCTTCAGTGTCACTAGTCTCAGTTGGATCTGTGCACGCAGGCAAAGCCTCTTTTGATTGTCACCAGGCTGTGCTGGCTGCTTCCTGATCAGGGACTGCCTACACCTTTGGCTCCCACTAACGCTGACCAGGGAATGACGCGCACCTGGACAGCGGGCCCTGGGGAGCAGCCAAGTGGTGGGCAGGAACAGAGCTGCTTGAGTGTGTCTAAGCGGGGTCTGGACGGCAGCTGTGTGAAGCTGTCTGAGCCTGTGGAACAACCATCTTGAGGCAGTCCCTTCTCCGGTAAATTAACAGCTTCTTGAGCTTCATCCTAGCTTGGAGCTGTAAAACTCCTCAGAAGGATGCATAATGAAACCGGTGTGCTACCGTTTGGTTTAGCCGTTGTGAGCATGGTGGGGCTAGCAGCCTGTCTGGCCGGAGTGAGTCAAGCAGAACCTATCAAAAGTGAGTTCACAGAGGTGCTTAGTTTACTTCCTAAGATAATTTTGCTTCGTTTGTGCTGGTTGGCTGAAGGAGGACTGGGCTTAACCCATGTTTCCACGTGGCTTTATTTATTTTTCTGTGACTCATTTAGGCTGGCTACTGGCAGCTTTATTCCTTTTTTTTTTTTTTTTCCTGTAGCTTAAAACTTTTTTTTTCCACTATTGCTGAGGCAGTAAAAAGGAAATGAAAGTAAAGCAGGAGGTGTTTAATTGTAATGGGCTTACTTGCCATTTTTGTTCTAGAGAATGAAATGTTGACTGTTGATAGATCAGAATTTTCCATGCTGAATTAACTGAAACTTTTGAGTATGTGTAAGTGAATGTGTGTGAAGTCAGGGTGATGAAAAGCTGAGGCTGTACATACTCCGTTTTCATTACAGGTTGTTCTTATTGATCAGTTGTTGGCTTTTTTACCTGAATAGGAGCTGTGCTCCCTTACACTGTGGTAGAATTAGGCTTTACAGATAAAGACCTGGAGCAGGTTACAAAAGAGAAGTCAAGGCAAAGGAACTACAGCAGTTCATATCTAATGGGACCTACCTCTATCTGCTGCCAAACATCTGCGCTCCTGACTACAACTTGCTGCCAATGTCAGCCTACTTCCTGACGCTGCACAGCAATGCCGTAGACAAAGAGAAAGGGTAAAGGGGGCGGGGGAAGGTTGCTATCCTCTCCCCTGTCTAAATGAGGAAAAATCCCTGAGACATATGGTCTTGCATAAAATAACCATCAGAGAGAAGCCTGGTGCGGTGTCAGGTTAGTGAGAATATTCTCATTACACAATGCCTAAGCAGTACCTCATTTGCAGTCACCGAGTAAACCAAATGTAGATGACAAAACTGTGGGTCACAAGAGATGCTGATTTTAACAGCATCAGAACCTTTACCCCTACATTACTAAAAAAACCCTAAACCCAATACTTATCAAGTACTGTAAGCAAGACTCAAGACAAACTGTTACTTTTCCTAACAGGAAAAAAGTTGCTTGAGCTTCTTTTTTTAAAGGAAACTCTGTCTCAAAGAAACTTCTTACTAAGGAAATGCTAGATTTCATTTGGACGCGTGAGTGCTTCATTCTAAGCAAGTTTCACGGCGTGCCTTATGTAACAGAACCGATAGCCATGCAGGCATAGCTGACAAGTCGAATCCAAATCACAAGGCACATGCGTGCTCACGCAAACTGGAACCACGTCAGTTCTGTTGCTGGCTTATCAAGCTCTCTGTTCTCCGGGAGAACATTATATGCTTTGTAATATGTCAGAGAATGTCAAATTAAGGGCTGCACAGCAGTGAAGGGTAGAGCAGAAAGCATTCTATTCCAGGCCATTGATTCCTTTTAACAACTACATGCAGTAATTCCCAAAACTATCTACTCGCTCTCAATCACATGGAAAACATGGCACAACGTTAGTTCTAAACCTTGCACCCGATGCAGCTTGAATATTAGACTATCCAAGGGGATTAAAGAAGATGACTGATTTAATCAGAATAATTTCTTTAATGATAACTTGTTGCATTTCTCCTCCCCCACCTCCTTAAATGTTTAATAGTTCGCTTCCTGGATTCCCAGTGCATAAACTGAGCATATTTTCTTCCTACAGGAAATGATCCAATTAAGTTGATGTATAATTGATAATGAACTGTTTAAGCTGATTTTGCTCTTGAAAAATCTTAACAGCACGCAGTCAGTTGGCTGACCCTCCTCCCCTCATCTGAAGCTGAGGGACGTCGTTTCAGGAAAAAGTGGGAGCAGACTGCAAGCCAGGTAGGCTGGGGAGGAATTTCAGCTCCAGTGAGCTGAGCTGGCTCAGGGCAGAAGTCCCGACTACTTCAAAATAATGCGGTCCCCGATTGCTATTCGATAACCAGGCCGCTTGCAACTTGGCCGCTGAGACACGTTTCTTCTTTCAAGAAATTCCTTCCTGTCGTGCTGTCCCTTCCCCTCACAGCTACACGGTTGGCCAGCCTTCTTCCAGTTTCTCTTTACGCCATTCCTGCAGCGAGCTCCATAGGACTTAAGGCAGCGGCCCAGGCTAGGCTGCGGTAGTTTGTGTCCTGTCCCTCCGCACCTATCCTGACATTCAAGACTTAACTATTTTCTTGCGATATTATCTATGAATTCGCAGCTTCTCTTGGAGAAACGTACAACTTTATGCCAAGGCTTAGGGGCTTTTCCCTGAGGGGCTCGCCCAACCTGGAGACAATTTAGCTTCCATTTTAAATGTCCTAGGTGATGTAACTGCTTGTTCTATCAAGCTTACCTGTCTTGATCGATTTTTTTGTCGAGTATTTTTAAAGGGTGGGTTCTTCCACATAAAATGAACTACTCACAACTGAGCACCTCCAAAACGAGCAAGTGAAAAGAGAGCTTAATGATGCTATTTCTAATCCTTCTCAGGGGGAATTCTCAAGAAATTTTGTAACAACCAAACGTAACACAATTCTAGACTGAACTCTTTTTCAACTGACTACTTCCTCTTAAGCTCTGCACGTATCAGTTCCTGTAATCTTACCAGATAAGTTTTTTTGGGGTTTCTTAAGTACAGAATATATTTTAACTTCCTGTATTAAATGCTGCCAACTTACTTTAGTATAAAAGTTTAATTCTACTTAGAACTGTCACACGCTCTAATAATGTTACTGAAGCGAGTTCCATTAGTGTACGTTTTAAAGGCACAAGCCTCGTCCAATTCTGCCTGCAGACACAACCAGACAACTTTCACTCACAAATCGGTAGGACTTGTGTTTGCTTAAGCGAAAGCAGGGATCTTTCACTGGGTTTGTTTTTCAGAATGTGGCACATAAAAGCAATTCAGATTTCCTGAGCTGTGCAAACCACACGCACAGAAATGTGCCACAAAAGCAGGCAACGCATGAAAAAAAATGCAGTAAAAATTGGAAATAAAACATCATACTGATTGACTGCAGAGCATTATGGAAGCATTACAGAAAATTCAGCCTTATGAGAGATATTGTCTTGTCTAAAGACTCTACGTGTTTGACTCAGGTGGTAGCAGCACCTCGACTCCCAGCTCCTTAATTTATTTGCTGCTTCTTGTTATTCCTCCATTCTTACTTTGATACGTGATCAAACAGTTAAAATGAGCAGTATTACGAATGGCAACATGTCCTGCTTCTATGAATACAAACATCTTCCGCTCTTCTCCTTGACAGGGAGCCCAGCACTAGGTCTGCATCACAGAGAAGAGTTTACCTGGCGCCTGAGACAATATCCAGCTCTCTCCAGGCTGTCAGCCCCACGGCCGCCGGTCACCCTGCAGAAACCGATCCCTCGGGGATAATCCCAGTCTGCCTGAGCTACTGAATCAGCACAAAGTCTCCACAGTTTCTCCTGGTGACAGAGTTGGGTCGGGACCATATCTGGTTAGACGCCAGTGAAGCACTCTTATGTCAGCTTGCTTATAGACTGCTTGCTTACAGCTCAGCACCCTTGTATCAAGAGATGTGCAGCTTCACCAGCGCTCCACCAAAGCCAGGTAGGAAAGTGCTATTTTAGTTATGACAGATGGACTGAGATCTAACAGCATAAATGATAAATTCTCAAATGGTTCTTTGTCAAATGGGTGTTAAAAAAAAAAAAAAAAATTACGTATATATAGGAAAGGAAGGGAAAGAAGAATGGGTTTCATTTTCTTACACAGTAATAAACTGTCATATGGTGATATAAATTGTGCGGTCCCAAACAAACCCTTACAGTTCACACTGCTATGGCTTGCTCATGAGGCCGTACTCCATGTAATTATCAGCCAAACTACATCAGTAAACTGCTCCTGATGGCACAATAACTTGCCTTCAGCATTTTCCTTTTATGCTCTAGACTTGTGCTTACATTTATTGACCCTGACAATGCTGTTTCGTTACTACTTAGTAAAGTTAGATATTAGCAATGCCATAAGAGCTGGAAACTTCACAAAACAGAGGCCTCTTCGCAGAACTCTGCACAGAGTTTTGAATTGTTAGTTGATATTATTCAACAGAAATGCAACACGGCGTGGGAGTGCTTAAATCCTTACTCGCTTCATTGGGATCTTATCTGAATTACAAAGGTGGTCAAATACAATGCAAGCTTTTCAACATCTGAGCCAGGTTTTCTGTAAATTCTGATCTCTACTGTCTTGAACATTAATCCCTGGCTGTGACTAAACATATTTTGTGTATCTGTCCAAAGAAAACAAACTGGACTAATTGCTCAGACTTCAAACAACTGCAGAAGCAGGTACTAACAGGTAGTCTATGATAAAGCTCATCACTATTTTTTCCATCAACAAATGAACATCAACTGCTCAGCTCTCCTGGAATCTGCTACAAGTATAACAACGTAGCAGCCAAAAACATTCACAGCTGAGTCTGGTAGAAACAAGCGTAGTAGAGGCTTCGAGCGGCTCCTCCGATCCTTCCTACTGAGCAGTTCCGTAGTGTAGTTTTGCTAGAGGGTTTTAACTGCTGGGTTGCTGCCGCTTCTGTAAACAGCATATATTTTCTAAAAAAGAAGCATTCAACAGCGTGCACGGAGGGTTTCACAACTGCACCTTTGACACCACACTTAGGCAATACTCGTGCATGTTTGTGACGTGGGTGTTTCATTTTTGTTTGTTTTGAAATTAGCTTTCCCTTTTATGACAGAGTGTCTCTTTGAGCCTGTATTCTCTAGCTAACTTGCAAACTGAAATGGATTTATAATTGTATATAAAAATGAAAACTGTGACTATTTCATGTTCAATTAGATCTGCTTATCAATTTTATAATGCAATGAGAATGAATTGTCACAATCTGTCAAAACCCCTTGAAAGAAAATTGAGTTATAACTACAACATACCAAAAAATCATGTTATACAGCCACCACACACGCATTTAACAAAACACCCACACATAAAAAAACCCTCAAGCAAACCAAAAAACCCTATCTATGGATACTTCTGTCCACACTCTGTGGTGAATCAGGGATGCTGTCTTTCAGCAGGGTGTCGTTCTCCCACTGCTTCCAACAACTACATTCCATGCGGTTACACGAGAACAAGACAGTTTCAAGTGCCTTGACAGGTAGATGAAACTCCGGTTAGATTCAGTGCTTTTCAGGAAGCTGTGAATCCTGTTCAAGCCTCTAAAAGCTCTCAGGAGCTATCAAATCTCTAGCGCTACGTGCTTCTGTTTGATCCTTTATCCCAACAAATGAGACCGATGCAGGTAAGACTGAAGTCAGTTGATAGGTTTCACATCAGAAAGGACTGCTTGTGCTCCATTATTTATCAGAAAAAAACTTTTTCCACAGCCCTAACATAAGAGCCTTTTTATGGACAGAAATATGCAGTAAGCCAAGTGTTGAAATGTCTATTCCAGCTGCAGTCTGTTAAATAAAACCCTAAACAATGCAGGACTTTAGTCACAGTTTAAAGCAGCAGACACTGGGTTTAAGCTGAAGAACAGCAAACTTGAGGTTTGCTTTTCTGCACAGTTCCTGTCAATGCTAAGCTGTTACCTTAAAGCAAGGTGCTGCCCATTATATGCATCTTTTCTTGCTCTACAGCTGTGATGTGCACAGATGTGGGATTTTTACACTTGTGGGGTTTTTTTTCCACAAGTGCCAGAAGAAGTTGGATTGAGGCTTGTGCAAACACCATCTGCCAAATCTCATCAGAAAAGCTTCCTTCACTCTGGCCACAAAAAAGCAAAGGTGCTTGAAAGCTCTTGGGAGGTTTCAGAGGGAGACTGGCACAGCTACTAGCCAGAGACTGCCCAAAAGTACCCGAGAATGGGACAGGTTATGATAATCTTCTGTGTGTTTGAATTACAGGCTCCTCAAGCTGAGCTCTTCAGAGATCTCAAGCGACCACACTTCTGCTGCTTCTTCAAAGAGCAAGAAGAAGGGAGAAACCTGACTCCTCGGAAGGGTCCAACCTGCAGGTCAGTGACCCTTGTCAGGAGGGAAACTCTGAACACAAACGCATTTAGTCCTTTGTTTGGTTCTGTCTTGACATACACATTTTGACATGTGGTATCCTTGGAAACTTAATGTAATCAACTGGAGTTAAACATTCAGCTCTTATATTTATAAGTCTATCAGTAGTGGCCTCACTGTTGCATCATTTTGAACTAACAGCATAACTGGTTCTTTTAAGTCTTTAAAATGCCAGAGAATTGAGAGTTTTAAAAAGCAGTACCACGTAGGGTGTATTGTCTTTTCAGGAAAACAAATGTCACTGCATGAAAAGGTTGATTCTATCTCTTTAGAATGTGCAAGGAAGATTCTGAAGTCACATTTATTTTAAGCAACGAGGAGGAAAAATAAGTTGTTTCATTGTGGCATTAACTTCAACAAAAAAAACGCTGTTCAAGGGAAGTGATAAATTCGTTACTGCATAATATCCTGTATGTGAGTAGTATCCTTTCTTTACTAAAAAAAAACCAAAGGAAATTAATTATGGTGGGATTTCTCTCAGAAAAAGGACTTCATTATTGGTTTTGACTTGACTTTTGACAGCAAGCTTTGTTCCCTTATGCTGCCTACATGCAGCAGCACTGTTAACTTTGCGTAAGATACACAGCCTTTAGTTTAAGATAAGGCAACAAACCGAGTCCCCACAACCCAAGGTGTTGTCCTGGCATACAGCTAAAATACTGTCAAGCCCCTGATCGCACCCAAAATGTCGGTCTTGCTTTGATCCCTTCTGGCCAATCAGAGTCGTCGGTTCAATGCCCTCATCTCACTGATGGGAGTTCCACACAGCATGCTTAAAAAAAGGAAC
>JAVSBS010019750.1:0-16043 GCA_033124195.1 Coracias cyanogaster
AGGCCAGGTTGGACAGGGCCTTGGGCAACCTGGTCTAGTGAGAGGTGTCCCTGCCATGGCAGAGGGCTTGGAACTAGATGATCTTTGAGGTCCTTTCCAACTCAAACCATTCTAGGATTCTAGGATTCTATGCTCCCTGTGGACCCAGGGCTGCCTGTGGAGCAGCAAAGGCAAACTGGAGGGATGGCGGGTAACCAAAGGTTTCCATTTCACAAGAGGGACTTCTCTTGTCGATGGCAGGCACAGGGAGCAGCCAGGGAAGCTGTGCCCACACGCTATGGATGAGGTGCTCCCTCTTTCTGGGGGACCTTCCCTCTGCAACGTTTCTGAGAGGCAAGGTCCAGGTTTTCAGGAGTGTGGGGGGCAAAAGTGTCCCATCCTCAGGAGCCACCTCTCAGCAGCCCAAAGGAGCTGCCCAGCAGAGCCCTCTGCAACACCTGATGGCCAGGGGAGCTGGTGGGACACTGTGTGGAGGCCTGGCATCCGCAGGGCAGTATGCTTGTCTCTACCTTCCTCTTCTACAGCAGCCAGGCTCCTCCCAGAGTGCTCCTTGCCCTCTGACAGCAAGGAAAGCCTGCCGCTGGCATTGCCATTCCCTGTCCTCCCTTCGCTCGGGCGTTACGAGTCCCTAGTCCTCACCTTGTCTTCCCATCTAAGCAACAGGAAACCATCAAACTGCAGCTTTGGCCACAGAGTCACTTCATGAGCCCTTCCAGATCCTTCCCACCCATCTGCCCCGACCCTGGAGATGCTGCTGGAGGTGCTGGCTTGCCCCACGCAGCGGGCACCCCGTGCCGGGATGCTCGGGCGGCACGCAGAGACAGCTGCTTCGTGGTGCCGGTGGGGCCCTGTCAGAAGAACAAAGCCCGCAAGGGAAGAGCATCCAGCTAAATCTCTGGGAAAGCGAGAAGAAAGGGAAACACGGAGAGCAAATGAACCTTACAAGAGAATAAATACCCCCTCCCCAACACACACACGCAGCAACCTGGCTGCCGTCTGCTGCAAGGAGTTCAAAGGCTCTTCTGTTCTCTCTCTCATCAGCTCTGGGCTCGGCAGGAGAAGCAGCAGCGCGGATTTGGGCAGCAAATGCTAATAACACAGATGTTCTGACAATTCGCTTGTTCCTACAATTAAAACCAAAAAGATCCTCCAAAACCCAAATGCAAGGAAATGAGCACATGAAAAGAACTGCTCCTCCGCATGCCCACCGCCCAACGCAGGGCTGCAGGTTCGCGGGGGGAAGGGGCCCGATCCGGAGCGTCGAGCGGGATGCTGCGAGAGCCGTGCGTCCCCAGGACCGGGAGCCGGGAGATGTCCTGGCCGCGGGATGCGGGCACCCGACCCGCATACCGGGATTCATGGAGGGGCCGAGCGGCTCGGCTGGTCGCTGCCTGGCTCGCCGGTGGGACGCTCACTGCCAAATTATTGGGAGATTGTTTTTATTGCTGTTTTAACTCTTTTTTTAACCTCGTTTTTCTCTCGGCTGCACTTTCACTCACTCATTAATTTTGCTATTTTTCTCACGGTATATAACCCCTGTCACGGCTGCCATGGCAACAGAAGGGAATGTGCTCAGCGCTAAAATATCCTCTCAAAAATAACAAAAATAAGACAACAGAGGCAGCTTCTGTGGGCTGCTGCAAATGCAGATCTGGCCCGGCTTTGTGGTGACGGAAGATGAAAGATCCTGCAAGCCAGGGAAGCCCCTGAGCTCCGGTCCTCCCACGGCACTCAGCCCACCTCGCATCTCAGGACCACACCGGCTCTGCTGTTGCCACGCTGGAAGCTCCTCCTGGGATGGACCCTTGGGGCTGAGCATCACAGACCTCCTCGTCCAGCTTTGCAAGCTCATCCCCTTCCTCAGGGACCACCGTCCCCAAAATAGCACTGCAAACGAGGAGGCAACACGGGTGTAAGCTAGGAGAAGGGGCCGAGGACATTGCCCGGGGGGGGGTTTCTGGTCTCTGGTGGGTTTGCAGTCCACACGTGGACCCTGGGTGGAGGAATGAATGGTGAAGGGAGGTGGCCAGAATGAAGAGCTGCAGCCAGCGCGGTGGCAGGGATGGTGAGGCTTGTCACAAGAACCTGTTGTCTTTTTCTGACAGGATTCCCAGTCTGGTTGAGCAAGGCAGTTGTGTTGATATAGTACCCTCGGATCTCTCTGAGGCATTTGACTTACCGCCACCTGACATTTTGATTAAAACTTGCATTATAAGGAATTAACAGGGCACATATTAGATGGATTAAAAATGCTTCCCTGGCAGATCTCAGAGGTGGTTGCTAATGGGGGGATATCAGTAAGTAGAGCTATTTCCACCTCCTTTCCCCTGGGGACCTGTTCTTCGTCCACTGCTATTAAACATTTTTATCAATGATGTAGATGAAGAGATGAAATCTTTGCTGGTAAAGCTTGAAAATGACACTGAGAGTGATGAGAGAGAAAGGAACGAGGATGGTTTCCTGCTGAATCACCTGGTTAAACGGTCAGCGTGCATTTGAATACAGATAAAACCAGGAATATATCCGGAAATGAAGCTTGCATGCAAAGTCCGTAGGCTAGATCTTGGAAAGCAATGACTCCAGGCATGCCTATACAGGTGGAGATATCAACACTGGCTTTTAACCAGCAACCAAGGAAGCTCCTCTGAAGCCCTCCCAGGAGGATCTGCCTCATCCAGCAACAGAGACACCAGGAGAGCCCAAAGGAGCATCACAGGCCTGAGCACAGGCTGCAAAGCCAGGCCTAATGAGGTGACGCTCCTTAAAAAGTACGTTGTTGGGTGATCTGAGGGCCTGACCTATGTCCTCCCACGTGGAAAAGATAGTGAGGAGCTCTTAAATGCCACAGAAATGTGGAAAGAGCAGGGCTGGAGTTGAAGAGAGGTAAATTCCACCTTGAATTGAAAGCCAGCGTCCTAGTGGTGAGAGCATTTGAAGATTGGAAAAGCTTTTCTCAGAGAGATGATGGGCTCACAGCATTGCTCAAGCTTTTGTGAAGAGGTTAGATCTCTTCCATAAAAAGAATCCAACTCCTGGGAGCAACTCTGAGGCTGACGTGCGAATGGGCTGGGGTGGGTGACCTCCCCTGGCCCAATGTCCACCTCATCCCTTCACTTCACAGGCCGTTGGGAACAGATTGTCTGCAGTGCCCTGCAATTATTCAAGCAATGATTAATCAATTTCTTGCTTCAGGGTTCAGGCGGACTTCTGCAGAGAACAGGAAGGTTTCTCCAATCTCCACCCATCCTCTGCAGCACCAGAGATTTCTTCAAGTAGAAAGAGTAGAGCACCAAAAATGAAGCCCTGCTGGCAAGCTGAGCTTTGCTGCTCAAAGCCTGAGCTGATCTTGGGAGTCAGACTTGAGAGGAGCCTCCCAGAGACTACCAGACTATCAGAAGCTCATGGGGATGATCTGCTTCCCCAGGCTGTGAGCTACCGTCAAGGGGCAGGTCCTGCTGTTCCCAGAACCATGCCCATGACTAGGACTTGGGCTGTGGTGGCCTCCCTCCCAACCTCTGCCTCTGGCACTCTGGTTTTTCCCCCTGTAAACTGCAGTTCTTGCTCATGGGGCTTAGGATGGGGTCTGTGCCATGCATGAAGTGTGTGGGGGGGGATCCTTTGACCCCCTTTGCTGCTTTCCCATCCCTACACACCAGGACCTGCCAGGGCACCCTCAGCCATGCCTTGACTAGGACACTGATGGGTTCGTGTCCTGCTAGTGCAGGAACTGCTGAGGGTCTGGCAGAGCTGGCCCAAAGGGAGGAGAGGTTGGAGAAGAGCAGGAAGAAGGAAGCTCTCTGGAAGCACAGCTTAGCAAGAAATCAGCTGAATCTGCCATGTCCCTGCTGCTTTCTAAGCTGGCCTCACCTCCTCTCGGGGATCTGCTATTCATACCTCCTCCGCAAGAATTACACCCATTTCCTGCTTTTGTTAGGGTCCAATGGTCTCCTGCTTGAAAGCCCACCTCCAGCCAGCCTCCAGCTGCTGCTGGGAGATGGTCCAGCCCTGGAGACAGCCTCTGTGAGCAGGCACCAATGAAAAGAGGCTTCCTCATCCTCATAACAGGAGTTGTTGGCTGTTGGGGCTCCTGTCTTTTGGAGCTGTAGTCTAAGGGAGGCAGGAGGAAACTCAGGGAGAGGAGACCAGATCAGACCTGCCCTGCCCAGCGTGACTTACACAGGGGACGGGAGACACAACAGCAGGAAACTGGGCTCACGCTCTGACTTGCCCACAGAGACTGGGCTGGGCAGGAGAGGAGCTGAGAGAGGGAGAGGCTGGGCTGCTCCTGGCAGAGCAGGCACATCTCAGGGAGCCCTGGGCAGCCGTGCTGTCAAGGGTGCTTCTGTAGGACTCAGGGTTCTGTCAGGAGCAGGCATCATGGCAGGGAGGGTGCTGGGTGCCGACGAAGGGGTAGGGACCATGATGAGGGAAGACAGACCCTGCACATGGACACCAGAAGATGGAGATGTCAGGGTCAGCATGGACTTGGCAAGAGATGGCAGGGTCAGGCTGAGGTGGGACCCCAAGGCAAGGTTAGTGGATGGAGACAGTGAAGGAGAAGGGATGTGGAGGACAGAGACCCCAAGGTGCCACGAGCATCAGCAAGGTAGAAATGAGATCACTGTGGGCAGGAACAGGCAGCCCTGGCATGGGGAGATCATGGATGAGGGTGGCCAGGGCAGCACGGGCTTGGAATGGAGAAGCACCGAAGCCGTGTGGGCATTATCTGGTGGAAGGTCAGGCAGCGTGCTGCCTGCTGGAGCTGGCACGTGGCCTCCCTGTGCCACCAGGCAGGACCACAGGGAGAGGCTTGGGGCCAGCAAGGGGCTGGGGTGGGAGGTGACGACAGTTGTGGACCTGTGTGGCCTTTGCAGTCACTGGCATGAAGGTTGGAGAGTTGTGTTTGCTCTGACGAGGTGATGCGGACCCTTTATCTCAGCTCTTTGTTTGCTCTGCAATATCCTAGAGCCAACACTCTCCCAGGGCAAAATCCAGGGACACTCGAGCAAGACTCCAAGGGGAATGGAGTTCTAAGCAAGTGACAAACAAGCTGGGCTCTGCTGAACAGGGCAGAGACCTTCAGACAAGGGACACACTTCTCATCAGTGGGAGCCCTGAAGAACAGGGCTAGCCGTGGTGGGCCTGATCCAGCCCTGTGCAGAAATTGCATGTCCCTAGGGAGAGAACAGGCCTGAACGAGGAGGTCTGGAGGCCTGGAGTGTGGGATCCTTGCAACGGGATCTTCACATGGGGCTTGGACATGTGAGGATGATGGATGTGCCAAGGTTCCTGTACTGGCATGGGGTTCAGCAGGACCTGGGGTGGCGTGGGTGGCATCCTGGGGATGGGATGCATGTGGGGGAGGACCTCTGTGCTCTGTGCGCTCCCTGCTTGTGCCCAGGAGCTGGGATGATGGACACATTGTTGGCACAGAGACCATGGCATATCCTGCTTCCCTTTATCCCTGAGGATCACCACCCCAGGCTGGGATCCAGTGTGAGCCTTCGCTCCTCCTTGTCCCTTGATAAAGTCCTTCCATCCCCAAAGCCCAGGAGAACCCCTGGCCTACACAGCAGTGTGGTGGGGGCAAAGTCAGCCACTTTGCTCGGTGCCAAGCTGGTGAGTGTCCTCTCCCTGCAAGCAGGAAGGCCAGGGAGGTAGAGGAGGCGTGGCAGGACTGTGTGGGCAACGTGGCGAGACAGCTTTGGGGCAGGATCCTGAGGAGCTGTGAGCAAGAGGTGTCCAGGGAGACCAGACTTTGCCCATCCTGGTAAACAAAGAGCATCGATTCCTCCAAAGCAATAACTGACTCAGTCATCCGTTTCTCTTGCTAACAGACACAACCTGCAGGGCCCTGAACTTTTGTATATTTATTTTAGGACGAAAGCATTAAAGGGAAAATATCAAACAACAAATAATCTACATGCATGCTGGCTTGCCAGCCGTTCTTTGCTCCCCCGAGCATGCTGGCAGGTACAGCCTGTGCTGGTGACTCCCAGCTCACAAAGCATCTCTGCCTGTCCCCAAGCCCACAGCAAGGTTGTCTCCAGACCCTCCAGATCCACCGTTTAGCCAACATCTCGAAGCGGAACAGCCCAGTCTGGGTAGTTTCCTCCAGGAGTTGAGGCTTTCTTCAGACTTGTTTGCTGCACTGGCTCATGCATTTATTTCTGCCCTCCAGATGGGCTCTGTGGGCCCTGGGGATGTGAAGATTTGCGAGGCACCTTATTGCGCAGGGTGCCCTTTGAACATCTACAGCATCTCCACGTAATCCTCTAAAGCGTTCCTTTGCCGGTTGCCTTTCATGCCACACAACTGTCAGTGTGGAGACAGTTAGAAATGAATTGGAGAAGCCCCGTGTTGGTGGGTTTTGTCTGAGGGGGAAAGTTTTGGCTTGGAGGATGGCTCCTTTCGCCTCAAGCCTGCTGAGGTCACTAAAGCCCCAGCCTGGGGTAGCCCCAGGACCACTGACCTGCTTCAGTGCTCACCAGCAGCCCAAACATTGTCCCACTAGGAGCTCCATCTTCAGCAGCGATCGCACATGCTTGCAAACAGCCTTATTTCATCTCCAGAGGAAACTCTTCAAAGCCACCCAAGCACTTTGATTTGGGAAAGGTTTTCATGCCTGTGAAGATAAGAAAAGTTCCCTTGGCACGGTGCAAGGTCCCCCGAGAGGAACTGCAGCCCACTTGCCTGTGAGCCTGGCAAGCGAGGGGGTGAGGGACCAAGGCAGGCAAACAAGTCCATGGCCACCACGTGCAACATGCATCACCAGTGGCCTGGCACAGGACAGGAGCTGGCTCGGCGCTGCTGGAACCTCGGCCTGCCTTGTGCCAGAACCAGATGTGGGGTGACCCAGAGGTAGGCTGGCTCAGCCTCTGGGTAATGGGGTGGCTACCTCCAGGCACTCAGGACAAGGAGGTGTCTCTTTGCTGGGGGCTGGGAGTGGGGTGGGCAGCATGCCTGGTGTGGCCTCTTTCAGGGGTGATGGTGTGGTGGCCCCTGTGCTGTGCCCAGCTCTGGAGTCTGCTGCCCAGGGGCTTGTTTTGGAGCACATTTGGATTGGAGAGCTGTGAAATGAGAAAGTGCAAGAGGGACAGATTGATGGGATGGACTGAGAACAGGGAGTGATGGGATGTCAAGAGCCACGTAGGGACTGGAGAGGATAGAAACCGGGCTCTTGGGACAGTCTGTCTCTAAGGAACGATGGGGACAGTTGCTACCACGGGGAGGACATTCTTCCTGTTACCCCTCCTGTGACCAGAGCCTTGCCCTGGCCCTCCAACCTCATCCTGGCCCAGAGTAATCAAGGCTTTAATCACAAGAGGCTTTGAGCTGCAGGATCCATGGGCCAAGAAGAAAAAGCCATGGGGTGTCTGGGTCTTCTCCGTAGCAAGAAGCAAAACTAACATCCTCGGACAATTGGGAGGGATGATATGGATAATGAGATCTCATCCATCCAGCTGAAGTCCTTGGCAAAACCACCATGACCTGGCCAACAGGCAGCAAGGAAAGCCTTGTGGAAATGAAAACATCCCAAGTGCGAGTACGGTTCACATTTTTAGTGAACCTCATGACAGGACGTTTTGCTCCCAGAATTAAATCTCTTGACCTGATTACAGTGGTGTCACTCAGACCTGGAGTGGACTGGAGACCTGCACGCAAAGGGCACCGTGAAGTGGTGCCGGGAGCTGCTCGGCCCCTCATGAGCCATGAGGAAGATGAAGGGGTCAGCATGGCAGTGTCACCAGGGTGCTGGGTGATGGAAGTGGCAGCATGGGGAGGAGGGAGGGTGAGAGGCACAGCCAGGCTGCTGAAATGCAAGGGGGAAGGAGGGGACTCTGTGCTCCCCTTCCTGCTCCTCTACTCCGTGGAGGGGCTGCTCTGCAGGTTCAAAACCCATCCAGCTGAAGCACAACTGGTCCCAACAGCTCAGCTGTTGGCCCACTCCAGTGCAGCCCCACAGACAGTTGTGATGGTGCAACCACAGAAGACATCAGCGGTATGGGGAGGACAGGGCAATTGTAACACCGTCACTCC
This sequence comes from Coracias cyanogaster, assembly GCA_033124195.1. Lineage (NCBI taxonomy): Eukaryota > Metazoa > Chordata > Aves > Coraciiformes > Coraciidae > Coracias > Coracias cyanogaster. Next base: position 8,041 of record JAVSBS010019750.1, read on the forward strand.
ACCACATCAGCCCTGCAAGGACACCAGCATCAGCTCCAGCGGAGATGAGCATGGTGCTTATCACCTTGTAGTCCGTCTTGGGGATGTCAGAGAGTGCAAGTGCCTCACCGAGCACCAAGAGGCTCCTGAGCTGCCTACAGTGGCTGTTTTATCTGGGCTGAAAGGGCAGCTCCCAGGCTGGGTAACATCTTCCTCTTCCCCGCCCTTCTCCTACTCTTCATGCCTCCACACCTGCAGTATTAGTGTCTTGTGGGACACCAGAAAGGCCCAGCTCAGAGGGGATGCGGTTAAATCAGGGACGCCCTTGAGTTTGAGGATTACACTAGTGGAGCAAGAGAGGGTAGGGTTAGGCAGGAGTGAACTGGAGAGATGCTAGGAGTGATGGAAGGAGCACGGGAGAGCCTGGGAGACCTGTCCTACTTTTTCAACAGTTAAGAGTGGGGAAGGGGAGGGGGGGGGTGGGGTGTCCCTCCTGATTTCTTGTCCTCAGGCCCCTTGGCATATGCTGTGGGAAACTGCAGTGGGGATTTCCAGGCCAGCATCCCTCCAGACCAGCCTGCAGTCTCTGTGGTGCCCCGTGCAAATGCTCCAGAGAAAGGTGCACGAACGCCCCGGGGCACAAGGCAGGCAGAGAAGGCCCTTGAGGGAGGTGCTTGCTCTTCTTTCTGCCAAGAAAAGCCCAGGGCAGAAACATTCGTCTGTGCCAGCTGCTTGCCTGTACCCCGACCTCGCAACAACGCGGGGCTCAGGGCGTCTGCTTTGGGGGTATGGTGGGTTCCAAAGGATTGGAGCAGGCAAAGAGGTACTCTCCGAACACCAGAACCTCTGGTGATGGCTCCCAAGGGCTTGAGGTTCCTTGCAGAGGACTTTGCCACAGAAGGTATTATAGAAAAGACTCCCAGCTACTTTTTGGGGTGTTTTTTTTTCCAGTCTGAGTCAGGCGTTTAAAACCCTGCAGACCTCTCCATGCCCCTCCACCGATGTAGGAAAGTGGGAGGGGGGGAAGTGATAAAACAGAACCCGTAATACCTTTTTGTTTTGCAATCCTATTGTTAGCACTGAAAAAACAGAAGCCAAACCAGCATCAATGGAAGGCAGCATGCCCAATCCCAGCCAGTGAGACCAGCCTGGAGACACCCTGGCTGGCTGCAGGGCACTGGTGGCTATTTGGACACTGGAGTGTTTGAATCATGTCCTTAGATTTCAGCCTGGCTTTCTAAGGAAATGAGGCGACATTTGCTCTTGGCTGATTTCACCAATGGGAGTGAGGTCTGCAGGGTTTACCTTCCTCGAGGTGTTTCCAGAATCGGTGGCCAGGTATGGGGAGGTGCAGAAAGAAAGACACAACCTGAGTGAACAGCATGGCTTGGCTGCCAGCATCTTCTCAGCACCGCTGTACTCCTGAGCCTCAGTGCTGGTGCCAGGGGCCAATTCTCAGCCAGGGGCCAGATCCTGATGTGCAGACGTGTGGAAACATCAGGGATGGAGCCGCTCGGTGCTCCCACAGCATCTTCCTTGTCCGTGCATGAACAGCAGGTTCCCTTCCACGCTTGAATGTACTCCTTTCTCCCAGCAAGCATCATCTCGTTTGTGCAGAGCATCCATGCTGGGTGCGGCATCTTGGAGAAGCAAAGAGGGACATGACCCTTTGGAGCTCAGGGGCAAAGCCACATGTCCTGGGCTGTGCTGGGTCTGACCTGCTGCTGGGTGCCAGCAGCCTGGCAGAGTCTAAAACCTTTTGTCTGAGGAGGGTCCTGCTAGCCCCAAGCCCGTGGGGTCTGCTCCCAACTTTGGAGGCAGCTCTGCTCGCTTCCAGCCCCTCCATCCTAGCTCCAAACCATTCCGTGTGTTGCACAGGCACAATTTGTGTGTCCGTGAGTGGACCAGACCTACAAATAAGCTGGCCTAGAAAAGAGGAGCTGTTGGGGCAGCATGGACTCGTTTGAAGTGGCTGGATATGGCAGCCCAGGAACCCCAGCTCTACGCGATTTCTAATTATGTTTCTGCATAATTGTTTCAACCATTTCCTTGTGCTGAAGCAAAGCTTATTGGTTTGTAATCCTTAGCACACCCCGGGGCCTTCTTGAAAATGTAGGCCCAGCATTTAGTGCCCCCGGTCCAATACTTGGAGGATGCGAATTTGTGCGTTATTGCTGAGAGCTTAGTCACTTGGTTTTTAGCTCTTTGAGGACTCCAGATGTGTCATCCGGGCCCGGGGATTTGCTACCTTTCATGCATTCCAGCATCACGGCTTTGAATCCTCCGTCTCTGCCTTTGAGGAGGATAAGTTTGGGAGCACAGCTCCCTGCTCCTGCATGAGGACTTCATTTCAGGCTGTCCCCCTGCGTGGCCATGTGGTCCCACAGCTCCACCAAGTCTCCTCCATGTCCCCATCCCCAGCAGGCTCTCCTGCATGTGCATTGCAGTGGCTCTGTGCGCTTTCAGCCTCCCCGTTTCCATCCCACGTTTTACCCGCTGCATTTTCTCTCTCTTTCTGTTCGCTCTCCGGAGGTTAATATCTATTTTCTCAGCAGCATTTGGCTCCAACAATCTCATGCATCTGCCATAAGAGCAATATGAACCTTCCTTGTTTTCCCTTCCTAGTTGTCCCCAAAGCACTGCTAAGCGGGCTGGAGCCCGAGTCCCATCACATTGCGCTCTGCCACATTCGGTTTCAACCTCTCCTGCAGCTCTGCAGGGCCAGGCTTGAGCCTCCTTCATCTCCACCCACCGCTCCTAGGAGATGTGTCACAGCAAGAACTGCCCTTCCTTCCATCCCAGGAATGGCAGCTTTAATCACCTGCCTTCATGTCTCCAGGGTTGCTCTGTGGTCGCAGCATCCCTGAGAAGCAGGATCAGAGGCAAAGTCACAAGAAGGGACTGAGTTTAAACCCGGCTCTGGCTTGTGTTAGACTGACAGGAGAAGACAGCCTGAATGAGAACCTCCATGGGAAGGGAACAGGCATGTCATCCTGCTTCAGGAGAGTGTTGGTGCTCATGCTGATGCAAGGACATACGAGAGCTTTGGGGATGCATAAATGATGTGCCCTGTGAAGGGAAAACTTCTTTGCTATGAGGGTGCTAGAGCCTGGCCCAGGCTGCCCAGAGAGGCTGTGGAGTCTTCTTCTTTGAAGAGATTCCAAACCTGCCTGGACACGATCCTGGGCCCCCTGTTCTGGGTGACCTCCTGGAGCAGGGGAAGTTGGATGAGATGCTCTCCAGAGGTCCTTTCCAATCCCCATCATTCTGTGGTTCAGTGTGGCATTCTAGTTGAGGTGGCCAGGGGAGGTTTAAGTTGGGCGTTAGGAGAGACTTATTCCTCAAAAGGGTTGTGAAGGGCTGTGCCAGGCTGCCCAGGGCAGTGGTGGAGTCCCCATCCCTGGAGGGCTTTCCAAACCATGGAGATGTGGTGCTGAAGGCCAGGGGTTAGTGGTGCCCTGGCAGTGCTGGGTGAACAATTGGACTCGAAGATCCTAAAGGTCTCTTCCAACCAAAAGGCTGCTATGATTCCATGATCTCCAGACAGGGATCTGTTCTAAGAGACATGCCACCACGGGGTTTCTGCAGGACCTGTAGAGCTGCGCCATGGTGCTGCCCAGGCAGAGCAGAACAGCAGCAGCAGCCCTGCGCACAGTGATGCAGTAATATCCAAATCTGCTTACTGTCTGCCGCTGTGATTGAAGGAGTTTCTGTAATAATGTATTAGCTAAAGCTTCCAGATTATCCCAAAAACATCAGCTTTAACAAAGGGGTAATGCCTCTTTAATCCCCGCATGATCCCGGTTCCCAGTCTCTGCAGGACATTAATTCACGGCTAATACACAGGCTCCAGGCAGGCTGCTAATGTGGGCTGCATCCCAGGCCGGCACGCTGCTCCTGCCGAGCCAGGCCACCGCTTTGTTCCCCCTGCTCCCTGGATGCTGCTGAGATCTCCAGCCTGGCCCCGGTTTCCAAGCAGAGCTCCTGGTTTTGGCCAGCTGTGGTAGGTCTTGGGGTGATACAGCATCGCAGCGTGGCAGGGGTTGGAGGGGACCTCTGGAGACCAACTCATCCAAGATCATCTTCATTTACAGATACAGGATGCTTCGCTCTTCCTTGCACTGTGAGACAGCCAGGAGCTTTATACTAGGTGTTGGACATTTGTTCCTCAGCCCCATGTCCCTGGAGGAGGATAAGCTGGTGTAATCGGCCACAACTGGTTTTGTTGCACTTGGCAAACAGCTTCCTTGAGGCTTGCTGGATGGAAATGCTGTGGCCAGGGATGATGGAGGCTGCTGGGTGAGAGCAGAAAGAGGCATCCTTTGAAAGGACCAAGACCTCAGAGGGGCTTCAGCCTGGCCCCATCCCCTGTGGCAGTAGCAGCTGTCCTGGGAGCTGGTTTTTGGAAAAGGACAGTACAAGCTGCTGATGGTCAAGAGCCTCCTAAGAGCCCAGCAAAGGTCCGAAACCCAGGGTGTGTGGAGACTAGCCGGGAAAGGAGACAAGCCAGGAGCTGGATGGACAAACATGTTAGCAGATGTGGACCACAGGATGCCAGCCCCCTTCAGCAGGACCTCAAGAGCCAGCCTGCCCCACCAACAGGCTGTAAAACACCACGGAAATTGCTATTGTCATCCGAGGCCTGCAGCTGAGCCTCCACTCCCACCCGTTACCACTTTCACCATGTACAGGACGAAGATGGTTCAAGGAGACATCCCCTGAGAAACAGGTTCTCAGCCTTCTCCTTCTGCACCCCATTTTTGTCCTCCATGCCCAACTCCACGAGCAGAAGAAGAAGCTGTAGCTGAAACTGATGAGGATGATGGTCCAAAATCTGATTTATCAGAGGAGATATTTTGGCCTGCAAAACTGTGGTGGCAACATCTGGCTGGTTGCAGCCAACCTTTCAAAAATTTGTTTTCTGCATGGCTCAGAGAGCAATCCCACCCAACCTAGGGTGGGTGAGGGTGCGCTAGGGGTGAGCACATGGTGCCAGCTCTCTCAGAAACATTTGGTAATGGGAGGGTGAGACAGGAGCAAGTGAGAAATGCCCCTTCCACTGCCCATCCCTCCCTGAAGTCTCGGACAAAGCCATGGTGCGAAGCACAAGACAAAAGGCTGAGGAAAACAACTCCTACCACAGCAGCTAAGGCATCAGAGATGGTGGATGTCCAGCTGCATACATATGAGATCCCTGGCCATGAAAACTTTGCAGTGGTACTTTCTATCCCACCGGTCATTCCCTCCCAGAGCCAAGCCCCAGGATCTGTCCACAGGCTGCTCCAGAAGCAGTCTAGAATCTTGTCTTGGAGCTACCCAAGAACATCATAAATTGTCTTCCAGAGGTGTCCATCTCCCACACAGCCTATAAAGGGACAACTCAGAGCAGACTCAATGGGGGAGGCAGTTTGAGCTGGGAAGAACACGTCCTACCCCATCTGCTAGAGGCCAGTAGCCATCTGGGTGAGGACCTGAGCACAGTTCAGCTGCAACCTTTGGGCAGGCTTTTCTCAGTTTCCTCTTTTGAAGTGTAAATCGCAGCTACCTCAAAGAGCTTTGGAATGGCTGAATTCAGCAGCAGGTGCCTTTTTCAGCTTTTTTTTACTTTCTCACCAATTACCTTGCTGGTATCCACGGTTACTGCATCATCCTGCATCAGGAAGGTTTCTTTCTCTGTCTTGTTTGTCCATCACCCAACATCTGTGGGGCATTGCTCCAGACCCCGTGTTGCAGACACCTAACTGCAACAAGAGCAGGAGGCTTGAGGGTCCCCAGGGAGAGGTTCTTCTCTGGTTGCTCATGATGTCTAACTACCCTGAGATGTACCCTGGCTTGCTGGGAACACGCTGGCACCTGCCCTGACCATGCCTCTGTTTCTGCTGCTCCATAGTGTGCATAGATGCCAGTTGAGGCACCAGCGTTGGCTGAGCATCTGATGACACACACATGGATCCATATGAAGATGTAAGCTCCTACCGTATCACTTGGACATGACAAGGCCAAAGGCATTATCATTCAGCAGGAAATTGGCCCTCAATTCTTAGTAGAAAACATGAAGGCTCTCAGGTGGAGCCACGCACAAGCAGCACGACGGTGAGACACCACCTTTGAACGTGGGTTCCTGCTACAGCTGGTGGTGCAGGCCCAAGCCAGGAGCCATCACTGGTCATACGGGGAACCTGGTGGAGCCAGGACCTGAAACCAGCCCTCCCACAGTGTCTGGACCTGCAGTGAGTCAGTCACCTCCTGTCTGCTCTCTGTCATGCTTGCACGAAGAGGCTGCTGCAACAGGTCCTTTCCAAGGTGGTTGCCCATGGCTGGATGTTTCCCAGAGAAGACACCCATGAGCTTGCACACGCAGACACATGTGTGTGCAAAGAGTGTGTGCAAGCGCACATCTTACTGTGGGGTGAGTAACAGAGGGTCTGGGGCAGTGGAACTGCCAGAACATCCTCCTGTTCAACACCAGGAGCTGTCTCCAGGGTTCATTTTGGCATCTGCTTTCCCAGCCTCTCTTTTCTCTGCTGCAGGTTAGTGCTCCCCAGCCTGGGAGCTGCCTCCAGGAGGGCTCTCCCCCATGCCAGCGAATGCGTGATCCCTGCAGCAAGGGCTTGACGTGCCAAGGAGGCTCCAGCAGCCTGCAGATATTTAGGAAAGTCACGGAGCTCCTTGAAGAGACCTACCCCAACAGGTTGGATGGCATTTTCCTTCAGGGCACGCTTTCCCAGCTACAAGGTGTTTTCTCTCCAGAGACACGTGTGCAGGAGGTGCACAGGCAGGCACAGAGCTTGGATGCACGCCTGGGAATACCAGGAACTGAGCCAAGGGGCTGGCATGAGAAAAAGCGGGTCCAACCTGGGCATGGACACATGGAGGCTAGAAAGAGGAAACAACACTTGCCTGATTAGAGATGGCATCTCCTGGGGGTGTGTGGAGGCAGGACACCCAAATGCTTTCACATACAGCCTGAACATGGCTTCAACCTGGGCCTGTGTAAACACAGATGGATTAAAACACAGCTTTGGGTTGGATATTAGGAACAATTTCTTCCTCAAAAGGGTTGTGAAGGGCTGGCCCAGTCTGCCCAGGGCAGTGGTGGAGGCCCCATCCCTAGAGGGGTTTCCAAGCCGTGGAGATGTGGTGCTGAGGCACATGGGTTAGTGGTGCCCTGGCAGTGCTGGGTTAATGGTTGGACCTGATGATCTGAAAGGTCTCTTCCAACCAAAACAATTGGATGATTCTGTGATTTGTGACCCTGGAAATACACTTGTGCTTCTACCTACAGCTTATGACCACCAAACTTGGGTCCCTCGCACTTGTAACCAAGCCATCCAGCTTCCCTCTGACATGGGGATAGTGAATGAGACCTTCGGGCACAGGAGCAGGGTCAGCTTGCAGGACCACTGCCCCAGCAGCCAGGGTCTTGGAGCTTAGTGATGGCACCTTTAGCACGTTTCAGCTCCGTGCCATCAGTCCTGCCGTGTAAGCAGCTTGCCACCCTAATTACAAATACTCTTAACGACAAATAAATGCCACATTCCACCCACAGCAAGAGGGAGTGGAAAGCTAAAAATACCCTCCCCTTACGGCTGCCAGCAAACCCCAGTGGGCCACCTGCTAGTGGAGAGCCAGAGCCACCCAGATCAGAGATGGGCACCCACCACATGCTCAGGAACGTAAATGAGTCTTGCGGCGTGACCCGGTGCTGCCGGCGTGGGCTCAGCAGCGCAGCCCTCACAGCAGAGACGAGTGCCCAGGCAGCTCATCCCAGCTGGCAGCTCCCCACGCTGCTTCCAGACACGGCAGGAGGTGTAGCTCGTGGGGAGACACGCTTGGAAAATACCGGGGCGGGGGGTTACAGCCTTGTTAGAATCGTTGAATCACAGACTGGCTTGGGTTGGAAGGGACCTTTAAAGGGCATCTAGTCCCACCCACCCAGCACTGAGCAGGGACATCTGCAACTAGAGCAGGTTGCTCAGAGCCCCGGCCAACCTCACCTGCAATGGTGCCAGGAATGGGGCAGC
>JAVSBS010019750.1:19924-56187 GCA_033124195.1 Coracias cyanogaster
GGCACCATTGCAGGTGAGGTTGGCCGGGGCTCTGAGCAACCTGCTCTAGTTGCAGATGTCCCTGCTCAGGGCAGGGGCTTTGCACTGGGTGAGCTTTAAAGATCCCCTCCAACCCAAACCATTCTATGATTTTATGATTCTATGACATAGCCCTAGGGGAAAGGCTGCAGAGACACTCGCAGCTGCAGAGATGCCCATCTCCCATCTCCCCTGAGAATAAATTCTTAACTCCCTCCTGGTGCTGGCACTGGCCACGGGAGGCTGTGGAACAGACAGCTCAGCAGCTACCCAGCTAGCAAGTGATACAGCAAAGGAAAAAAGAGAAAAGGAACATTTTTTTCATCAAACTGACTCACGTCTGCATTGTGGCAGGACCGTACAGCTAGGGATGGAGTGGCAGAGAAACTCTGCCCCTTCGTGTCCTCCAGTCAGCTTGGGCAGGCTGCAGCATCTGGGAGGTGACCCTGTGTCCTGGTGTCTGCCCTGCCTGCATTGGCACCAATGCCAGGTCAGGGCATCCCATCCCACATCCCCTTGCTCCTGTCCCGGTGCCACCCAACACTTCTGCAGACTGTCATGGAGGGTCAGATCCAGATCCTGGAATTAATTCAAGCTAAAAATAACCCTTTCTTTGGCCATATATATGTGTATTTTCACTCAGCTCAGTTCTGTGAGGTAGTTCCCTGCATGAGCCACACTCAAGTGTGCTCTGGGAGCCCGCCACCAGGAGCTGGAGAGCCCAACGCTGTCCCACCGCTGCCTCAGTTGGCCCCAGTGCCAATAGCCATAGCCAAGGCAGGAATCCTCCCTTGCAGAGGGTTCCTCAGTCTCCTCCAGCCCATGCTCTGTGATGGAGGTGAGCCACCTCCAGCCCAGGAGCATGTCCCCAGGCTTACTTGCACGCAGGTTTCCAGAGGGTGACAAACAGTCTCCGCTGCCTCACCTTTGCCTTCGGGAGAGCAGGCGTGTGCACAGAGCCATAGAGGAGAGCTGAGCAGAGCAGGTGAGCAAGGCTGGAGCAATTTGCAGCCACTAACACGCCTGAGCTCTGCACAGCTTTCCCAGGTGGACTGCAGCCCTGTGCCGAGCTGGGATCCCACCTTCACCTCCCTGGCACCCATCCTCGCTTCTCCACCCTGCTTTCTGCCCACCCTGGCTCTCTGCCCTCTCTCACTGGCTCCTGGGGCTGCATCCCTGCAAGAGCATCCTCCTCCCCGTGCCCCAGCTCCCAGCTGGCCTCCCGCCGAGCCGTGGCAGCTCCCCACCCTGCTACCAGTAAAGCGGAGAGTGCTGGGATCCCTGCCAGAACCCCCGTCTCCTGCGCTTCAGCTTCCAGCTAAATGCCAGAAACGTGATCTCCGGAACCTGCCAGGTTAAGGGGAGGGAGGTTTTCTCCCACCACCGCCCACAGCTATGGTGGTGGGGCAGCTGGTGGGGGTCCATGCCTCACTGTGGGGTGGGTCACCAATGGTCCCACTGCCATGAGCACCTGGGTGTCCCCTCTGCCCCTGCCTGGGAGCTTTCTGGTGAACCAAAACCCACCAGAGCCTGCTCAGTCTCAGAGCTGCTTGCAAGAAACCCTCTTGATGGGCACCAGCAGGCCGAGGATGCAGAGGGAGGCAGATCACACTTCAGAGGCACAGGGGAGAATGGGGAAGGACCCTAAAAAGCCTGAAGGTAGTTGGGATCATACCCAAGCCAGGAGAGTCTCCTGCTCCTTGTCTAACCCTTCTGTGGGCAAATCAATGGTGGTCATGTCCCTCCTTGGAAAATCACCGGCTGGACAAGTAACACCCAGCACGTGGTGGCTTGGCTGGGTGCATGGGGCAGAAGCACTGTGGGGTGCTCAGACCCCATCCCCACATCCCCATTGTCCTCCATTGCCTCCAGGGCTGTGGGCCCAGGGAACCCAACGGGAAGTTGGATGCTGCATGGACCTGGGGATGGATCACAGCACTGTGTGTGACTGCCACTGCAGTGCCCATGTGCCTGAGGGTGCCATGGGAACACCCGCAGGAGCTCCTCTGGCTGGTTTCTATAAAGCCAAAAGGGCTGTTGGATCTCTCCAGAGGTTGGAGGAGGCAAGCTGTAGCCTTGTGGCCATCCCCAACACTGCAGCGAGGCCATGTGTACCTACTGCTGGCTTCACAACGTGGTGTATCACCCGGCTTGGTGCTCACACAGCAGTAGGATGCAGGATTATGGCCAAAAGCTGCATCTTCTTCTGCTTGATGAAGGACACAAAATCCACATGGTCAGCTCCTTATGGTACGTGACCCTTGAACCCCTTCGTTCATGGCCAAGCTGGAGGTATTTGGGGTGAGAGCAGCATTATCTGGATGCTGAGGCACCACTAGTAGCATTCGCCAGGTCCCTGGTCCCCAGCTCTGCTCATGGGACAACCATGTCACCTCCAACATGCCCGGCCACCCCCCTCTGCCCAGCCACGCCACGCGGGTCCAGGCTGTGGGATGCACAGAGCCTGGGTATTTTTATCCTCTGCATGTGTGCGTGAGTCACTCATTTGTCTCTCTTCAATATTAAACCATTCCAGCACAGTGCAAGCTTGGGGAGGGGGGGGAAGCAGCGGAAAAGGGTTTAAAATAAAGCTCTCCTTAGAGGCTGGAGGAAGGGAACGGATGAAAACCATCTCCCTTACCTCAGCCCCCAGGAAGTAGCCCAGCCTTCACCCTGAGAACCACCCAACCCTCCCTCCTGTGTAGATCCTCTCCAGCTCAAGCCCAGACCTCCAAATCTCCTTTCTCCAGCCACGGCAAGGCCCCAGCACAGCCCAGTCCCCTCCCAGAGAGGTGACTGGGAATGAGCTGGCCCTCAACAAGAGCCAAGCCCTGAGATACAGCCAGGGTAGACCTGAAGTTTACTGGGTCTGGCCTGGGTTCCAAATGTGACCATGCCCAGGGCAGCATTTACACATTTTCTTTGCAAAGGAGAAGATTTCCCTGAATACAACTGATCTCTCTCCACCCACGGGTAGGAGACTCATGGAGAAGCACCACCTTGGCAATTGCAGGCGTGCACTTCCCGGGGCGTGTGCCGCCCCACCTTGGCATGAGGAGTTGTGTGTCTGCAAGTGTGAATTCACATCTGCAGCCTCCCTGGGTGCACATGTGCTCTGGGAGTGTCCTGCACATGTGTCTTCACGCATAGTGCCACTGTCAGCACCAGACCTCTGAAGAGGCAGATCCTCCTTCTTCTCTCACAACCAGGATCGGGTGAAGAAGTTGTTCCTTATATCTGGCACAGGCTGCCGAGATGCAACCTCTGGCTGCCTGGGCGACCATCTGCCACCACAGAGATGTTCACCTCCAATATCTTTGCCAGGAGAGATTTAGATCAGATGTAAGGAAGAAGCTCTTCACTCTGAGGGTGTTGAGACACCAGCACAGGTTACCCAGGGAAGTTGTGGATGCTCCATCACTGGAGATGTTCAAAGCCAGGTTGGATGAGGCCTTGAGCAACCTGGTCTAGTAGGAGGTGTCCCTGCCCATGGATTCTTTAAGGTCCCTTCCAACCCAAACCATTCTATGATTCTATGATTCTCTTTAGGTAGTTGCTTGCTGCTGTTAGCTATCTCCTGGCTGACTAAACCAGCCCAAATCCCACAGCCTAACCTTGGGCAACATGGGTCATGGGCCAATAACAGCTTGTAGCCCCCTCCCAGGGTGAAAAAGAGGGTGGTGGGACTCCAACAAAGATCTCTGTGTCCAGCCTACGTGGTATGGACAGATGTGACTTTGGGATTGTGGCTGAGAGTTGAAGGTTGCTCCACTCCATGCAGTGCCCCCAAGCTCCAGTGCTGCTGGCCCAGGAGCATCAGCCATCACGAGCCGCAGGGTGGGAGTCTGTTGTGCTGGTTCAGCCACCATCATTTCATGCCACCACCAATTACCTGATCACACAGGCCAACGCTGAACTCAACCACATTCCCTCAGAAGTCTTCTTTCAGACAGTCTTGCCATAGGTTCCTGAGGTGCCAGCATTGCCTGCTGGACACAAAGGACAGAGATGGTTCCCTCAGGGGCCCTTCATATGGAAAGACACCACCAATAGAGCTCAACAAGGTGCAACCAACCCCAACAGAAGCCACAGCCAACACAAAGCTCTTCCAGCTGCTCAGCTCCTGGTTAATATAGTCCTGGCCTCACCCATCACCCCAACCACGACCACCTGGGTGAGGGCAGAGCCACAGAGCCACAGGTGGGCCAGGTTCTGCCTCTGCAACATGAAGCCAATGGAAAAAAATAAAACATTCTGCCAGGTTGTGACTCATTCACAGGTCAACTCCAACTTGGGCCCCACAACTCAAGCCCCAGCACTTCAGGGTCCTTCTTCACCCCCCTCCCTCACCCCAGCCTGTCGCCTGGCCCCGGCTGTGCCAGGAACGGAGCCAAGTCCTCTGTAGCTGGATCGATTCAGTGATCTGGGCTGCAGCATAACGCAGCAAGTTGATACATTGGCGGAGGATGAGGAGTGAGATGTGGAAGCCCAGAAGCCATCCCTGGCACTGCCACCACTATGTAGGGCTATCTGCCATGACACCCAGTTACACGTAGCATCGCACCCAGCCAGAGACCCAGCGCTGAAGTCTCCTGCTGCCATTCCTTGGCTTTTCCAGCCTCTAACTTAAGTGGATTTTTCAATTTTAGCTTCAGTCCTGCACTGATAGACTGGGAGGGGAGCTGAGAAGGTCCTGTTGAAGCCATGCTGAACTCCTCACACTGGGCTCCAGCAGTTCCTAGCCTGGGATGATGTTTCAGAGAAGGAGCTCTGGTCCTGGGGACAATTTGGGGAGCAAGGAACTTACAGGAGCACCACAGCTCACAGGGAGTCCAGGCAGAGAAGAACCTCACATATGCAGCAGTCTTGAGTGGCAGATGAGCATGGGATGCCAGCACCAGCTCTGCCCACCTCAGCATCCTTGCTATGGAGGGCCAGGAGCTGCTGCACTGACACATCTGTACCCCAAGTCTGCTGGTTTGTGGTGTGGAGGTTGCAGAGAGGGTCCCAGGACCAGAAGCTGCTGGTCAGCATGTCAGGGATGAGAGATGCCTCCTGGATATGGGGGCTTGGGGACAGCTCAGGACATTGCTTTTCACATCTCCCTGCTCTCCAAGGATTTCCTATACGTTGCCTCCGCCGCATGGATCTCTGGGCCAAGGTTGTGTGGGAATGGGGTAAAAGGCAGCCAAGCTGTGCAGATGCGGAAGATGGGATCAGGGCAGGCTCGGGCGTGGTTATCATGGTCCAGGCCGTGTTTGCATCCCACCAAGGGGGTTACGCACACTGCATCTTCTCCAAGTTCTGTGCATGGCCCCGATGCCCTAGGAATGGACCCAGGAGGGGCCAGCAGCCCTTGGAGATGGGAGCATGGCTTTGGGGCATCTCCAGAGCCCTCCCAGCTAGTCCAGAGACCGAGACCTTCTGGCTTGGTGCTTGTTTGCCATGTGGCACCAGTAAGCAACCCCGCATCCCACAGCACCCCCCACAACACTCCTAATCGCCCTAATCCTTTGAAACAAAGTCTTAATCCAGCGGAGCTCAGGAAAGCAGCGCGGGGTTGCTGCGCCATGCTACGGCTAAACCGTGCTCTAATCCCAGAGCAAACCGCTCTAATCCTGGCGCAAGGCTCCCTGCCCCCCGCCTGCCAGCAAATCTGTAACCGATCTGTGCTGGGGCTCAGGGATGTGGCTTGGGACCACCATGGACCAGGGACCATCCTCAGCTGGTCACCTCATGGATGTGGTGGCCACGAGAGAGGGCTCGGGATGGTGGAGTGTCCCCATGGAGCTGTGCGGATGCTCTGGCCAAGGGGAGCGGGGCTGGGGACATCTGAGGTGATGCTGCTGGGGCCGTGGCTGAGGCAGCCGAGCACCCAAGCCCTCTCCCGTCCACACCAGACAGCTCTTGGCAAGGGCCACGCTGGGCTCCTGCCCACCCCATCGATTGGCTTCAGCAATATTTAAAGCTCCCGTTTAATTTCCAAATGGGGAGGAGTGGTTTTCCCCTCGTCTGGCTGGCTGCGAGTGTTCCAGGTCTGCTGGCTTCCAGCACTGATGTGGAGGTGGGCAGGGAAGGGGGGACAAAATGCCTGCTGGGGGTGACAGGGGTGTCGGGGTGCCTCAAACCAGCTTCCTGCTTTCCCAGCGTGGCTGTGGGTTCCTTGCTGGGCCGAGGCAGCTCAGAGCAGCGCAGGGCCTGAGCAATGCCGGGAGCTGCAGAGCCCGAGCTGGCCAAGCCACGCATGCCTGGCAACCTGCCCATGGGGCCATTTCAGTGCACGGGCGGACAGGGAGGGCTCCGCAAGCGGTAATTGCCTCCCTCTCCCCACCGAGTGGGAGGACGATGATTCCCCCAGGGCTTCGCACCCTCCCCTGGTGCTGCTTGGATCGTTTCTACATCACCCGGCAGCCGTGGGTCCTGGTCCTCCCAGTGCCTTGGCAGTCCCCCCAGCCCCACAGCAGCACCCAGGTCTCCTCATCCCTTGGTGGCAGGTCCCGAAGGAGCCTGCAGAGACATGAGCTTTCCCACAGCAAAGCTTGCACCCCATGCTGCACATCCCCAGCTCAGCATCCTCCCCAGTGTGCGGTGCCCACTGGCATTTCAGGGATGCAAATCCCAGTTCCCATCGCTCCCAGTTTGCAGGGGAAGGTACTTTATCCAAACTGGGCAGCAACAAGAACAGTTCCTCCGGGAGCAGCTTCATCCCCTGGTCCATAATGTGCTCTGGCCAGTGCCTGTTTGTATAAATCTGTTCCCCTAATAGCCTTTGAAGCCCGTGCATGCAGTTAAAATACTGGCTGAAATATTTATTGAGTCAATTTTCAACTAACATAAACTCTGTGCTTACTAAGTGAAAAAAAAAAAAAAATCCCTCTCATTTTCCGTGAATCCCAGAAATGCAAATAGAGCCGCCAGTGCCAGGCAGGCTGGGCCACCATCTGCCCCAGGGCTGCTGGCCACCGAGCCAGCCCCGAGCCCACCCCATCCCTTGGATCTTGGGGTGCGAAGGGGAGATGCTCTGAGCTTCCCCACTGCCTCTGCCAGCTTCTGCTGCCCACCAGTCCCCGTGGCCTCCATGGCCTGTGCCTGCTCTGTCCCATCCCCACTTTCTACCCAGGGACATCTGCTCCTTGCATGAGGGAGCTTTGTTTGCTCCCCCAGTGCTGCTTTAGCAGCTGCTTTGGACCTTTCCTTTGCAAAACATCCAGACCATGTGTCTGCAGCCTGGGCTCAGCCCTGGCAGCGCTGAGGGGAGCTGGTTTTCCTCAGCCAGAGCAGCTTTGCTGGGACTCTGCAGTGAGGAGCCTTTGTCTTCCTCACAGGGGTTGTTGGGGGGGGGAAGATTTGCAATGAAAATGGAGTGGTTGCTATTTGAATATCCCCAGCAAAAGAGCCATTAGCGCTAATAACAGCTTTCAGCACGGTGCAGAGGGCACTTCCCATCCGCAGCCTCAGAGCACTTTGCACAGAGCCATTTCCCCATCGCATGAGATGCGAGGAGCTCAGAAGCACCTCACCCAGAAGCACCTCACCCTTACGAAGAGCTGGTGTGGGGATGCCAAGGCTGCCCCTTCCGCTGCCTTCCCAGTGCTGCTATGGGCTGAAATGGGATGGCTGTGGGGCAGAGAGTGCCCTGGAATTGGTGGCACTTCGCTTGTCTTCTCCATCGGGGACTTTCTGTCACCCCCTGAAGGTCTCTCAAGGAGTCTGGGGTTGGAGCTTGGGTTGCAGAGTTCACCCCATCAGGGCTTCCCCTCAGCTCCTAGAGATGACCTGGCCTGTGGACAGAGAAGGTGTGATGAGCTGAGCAGAGGGCCACCTGCCAGCCCAGAGATGCTGACAGAGCCTGGCAAGGTCCAGGACCTCATCCCACCCAGTCCCAAGGGATGCAAGGAGTGGGAGCAGGACGGGCAGGGAGCTGACATGGTTTGAGCTTTCATTGAGCACAAGCCAAGGGGGTGATTTTCCAGGCGAAAACCACAGATCTGAAGCCGAGCTCTTCCTGTAACGGAGCCGAGCTGCGAGCACTGCGCTGAGAGGGGCTGGGGAGACAAGCTCCGACAGGCTCCAGCGATAAGCAGGAATTAGAAATGCATTAGAAGCCGCTTCAAAGCCCTCCGGATCGGAGCGGCACATCTGACGCCGCAAATGCTCGCTGAGGAAAGGCAGGCGAAGCAGACTGTCACATGGGTGCTCCCAGCTCTGTGTCCCCAGGGTGACATGGGCTCACCAGCCACCACGCTGCCCACCGGCTGGCACCAGGACGGCGTGTCCACCCTGGTCTCCTGGGTGCCCCTGGCACCAGCGGCACGTTCTGGGAATAGAGGCGTGCTGGGGGTGCCAGGGGATGGGACCCAGCTCCTCGCAGGTGCCTCTGGTGTGTTTGCTTGGCTGCAGGTCTGGATGCTCCGGGTAAGACATCCTGGGCGGCAGATCAGAGCTGGGGGTCTAGGACCTGAGGCTGCAGCCAGGGATGCTGCTGTCAGGGCAGTGGGACCCCGATGGGGAGGTGGCAGAGGATGCCGCCATCCTGAGTGCCTGGTGCTGGCCTCTCACTGTGCACAGCTGGGCTTGCTCGGGGGGTTGGGTTTTGGTCTGGCTTCCTGACATGCAGCATTTCTCAAGCCCAGCTTTGCTAGGCTGGACTCTCCAGCCCCGCTTTTCCAGCCAGATCCTGAGTGGACGTTAGGCAGCGCTCCTTGTGCTGGCCTTGAGACACGATGGGTTCAGCGGAGACATCCCGGCTCTGTCCAGGAATCACACTCCCCCTCACTCCTCAGAGAAGCACGTTTACCCTGCGTCTGTTTTCTAAACCTTGCCAGGGAGGCAAACATGCCAACGCTGGGTCCCACGGGACGATGCAGAGGCCCAGGCACAGCGGTGGGATGCCAGCCAAGAACATTTCCACCGGAGAAGCTCGTGGCGGGGGGAGATGCCAGCCCTTGGGTCCCATCCTGCACAGGGCTGATGTAAGGGGATTGAGGATGCTCGGCCCTGAGGGCAAAGGGAGGGTGCTGTGCTGGGTGAGGAGGTTAATGCCGAGGTCCTGCTCCTCCTGCCAGCCCCGGGGCCCATCCACATGCTGTTTATTTTTATCCCGCGCTTGATGGATCGGTGCACGGCTTCGATGTTGCCAGATGATTTTCCACCGGTTCCATCACACAGTAATTTAAGGTTAGTCCTGACTGCCAGAATGAGTCAAAAAGCTTTTAAAAAGCCTATAAAACAGGCATCTATCTTGCCCTGGTTTTATTCCACTTCTTTGTTTATTGCGGAGGTCACCGGCTCGTGTCTCAGGGAGGAATCCAGGTCACCGGTGGTGGTGACGTGGGGTGAGGGAGGTGCCTCCTCCAGCTCTTGGTGGAGCTGGGACACCTCTGCTTCTGCGTATGATGCCACATGACCGCTGCTCACCTCCTGAGGCACGCCTAGGCATGGACTGGCTGGGACAGACGGACTGGAAGGGGCCTGTGTTTCCAGACAGCAGCAGCACTGGATGCCTGTGAGCATCAGAAGATCCAGGAGCCTAAAAATGCCTCCCCAGGGAGGAGCTTTCTCCTTGCAGAGTTCAGCAGGAGGCAGCAAGACCCAAGTGGTATCTGGGAAGGGTTCAAGGGAGCAGGAGGCTTATCTCTGGCAGGGCTAATGTGGGGGCACCAGGAGGATGCTGGAGATGCCCTGCTGTTGGGTTTTGGGAGGTGCTGGGTGGTTTTTCCCCCAAACCACCCCTCTCTCCACTGTCAGGTCAGGTGGTGATGGGACCCCCACACTAACTAGCAGCTCGATGCCCCTCTGGACTGCTGTTGGAAGCACTCTGGAGGGCACACAGAGTCACAGGGACACCCACCATGCTTCACAGCAGTTCAGGCAATAGCTTAGGATCAACATGGCCAAAACATATCCCTTAATCCTCCTCCCAGCCCTCCCTACTCCAGCTCCCTGCTCCGGCAGTTGCCATGGAGAGCTCCACCGAGCACTTCTGCTCACCCCCTACCCTGGGTGAGACCCTCCTCCCAGCCTTTCTCTCTCAATTCTCCCATTCCAAGTGTAAATCCTGCTAGTTTTCCCAGTGCAGCATCTCTGCGAAAGCCCTCAGACTTTTCCAGCCTGGCTTTCATCATCTGTGTCCCTTCCCCCTGGGTGGGACAGCCCTGATCTTTCCATGCCCCCAGCCAAACCTGTCCCAGCCATCCCCACCCAGCCATCCCCCTCAGCCAGCCCTCCCAGCCCCAAATCCTGCAGGATTGGCACATGTCCTCGCTGTGTCCACCCCTGCTTTTTCCCTGGGACTGTGGTCCCTTGGGAGGGGTGTCACCCTGGCATCGACGTGGCTACATGACCCCAGTGCCAGTATTGTGGGAAATGGCAGCTCTGAGGCCATGGTTGTGCAGACAGCATGGGGTTTATTTTTATATATATATACATATATGTGAACATAGTTATACGGGTAAGTTCACACACCCATCCGGGCAGCCAAGAGGACACCAGAGCTCGCCAAGACACATCCCAGCTCACTCCCAGCCCTGGGCTGTGCCCGTGCCAAGCCAGGCTGGGCTTTTCGGAGAGTTATTTTTAAGACGGCTGAGTTTGGGATGTGGCTGGCAGTGAGGATCCACGGGGCCAGGGTGGTTGGAAAGGACGGCAGACTGCAGTTTGGAGAGGGGAAGGAGCGGGCGGATGGGTGGGATCCTTTTATCTGGCATTTCTGGTGTTTCCAGGGGATCCCAGCTGGCTTTGCAGGCTGGGGAGGGCAGTAGGGAATGGGAGGGGAATAGGGAATGGGAAGGCAAAGGCAATAGGGAATGGGAGGGAAATAGGGAAAGGGAGGGCAATAGGGAATGGGAGGGAAATAGGGAACGGGAGGGCAATAGGGAATGGGAAGGCAATAGGTTATGGGAAGGTCCTCTGGCCATGTCAGCAGGAGATGACACATGCCCACACATCACCTCTCTCTCTGCTCACCTCCGGTGACCCTGGGCTGCAGAGCAGCTCTGCCTGTGCTTCGCCGGGTGGTCCCTGGGGAGGCTGCAGCAAAGTGGTGCCAGCAGCACACTCAGCCCTGACAAGGACGAGGTAGAGGAGGAGGACGAGGAGATGCCTTCCCAGCTCTGGGCAAGGGGCATGACAAATGCGGCCGGTACCTTCAGAGGCTGGGGTGCTGTGGGTGTTTTGGGGTGGGATGCTGCTGTAACTCCTTCCTGGCCTCGCAGCTCAGCTGCTGATCTGTGCCCTCATATGGAGCGTGGACTCCTGGCATCCAGCCCCAAGATTCTGGTGTCTCTGTGACCCCTTGTTTGGCCCCTCCAAGGGAACAAGGGGAAGGCATAGCAGCCCCATTGCCGTGCAACATGGAGCTGTCCAAGCTACAGGACATTTAGTGAGGACATCTAGACTCAATAGAAGGAAGAAACTTTTTACACTGAGGGTGGTGAGCCCCTGGCCCAGGTTGCCCAGAGAGGTGGTGGCTGCCCCATTCCTGGCACCATTGCAGGTGAGGTTGGCCGGGGCTCTGAGCAACCTGCTCTAGTTGCAGATGTCCCTTCTGAGTGCAGGGGGGTTGGTCTAGATGCCCTTTAAAGGTCCCTTCCCACCCAAACCATTCTATCATTCTATGCTTGCTGCCTGCTGCCCACCTCAGGAAGGACATTTCATGGCTGGGATGATGTTGCAGATAACTCTGGCAGCCAGCAAATTGCTTTTGATCCAGGCTTTGCAGGAAGAGCCATTATAACCTGCTGCTGCTCAGCTGACTCCCCAGGAAGTGCCTGCCTGGAAGCCGCAGCCTGTGCAGGGAAGGACCCTGGTGCAGATGTGGTGGCCGGTGCCAGCTGGCTGCTGTGCCCCATGGCCTGAGCACCTCTTACTGCAGCCTCTAAACCATCTGAAGGTTGTGTGCGAAGCGTCTGCATGCCCCTTTCCACCTTCCCTCGAGCACACAAGTGGCCCCAAGGGAAAGCAAGTGCGAAATCATCAGCCTTTAGTTGCTTGCGGAAGCAAACCTGCACAAGATTGCCTTCAAAAAGTGTTGCTGTAGAGCAGGCAGACCCTGCCGGAGAAGGGGCTGGAGAGCTGGCTGATGTCCCAGAGCTCAGAGGTGAAGCTGGGAGGACAATAGCTGCTTTCTAAACCAGCCCAGCATCAGAAACCAGGCCTGGAGCGCAGACGCTTGCCTTGTGTGATGGAAAGAGTTATTGACACATCTCCCCATGCCCCAGGCCAAACCGCTGCCCTGGGCTTGCTCTTGACACCAGCATCAGAGAAGGGGAGGTCTGCACGGGCTCCAGCAGCACCAGCGCGAAGCTGGGCTGTGCAGGATGCACCCCAGTGTTCCCCCTCCGCAATGCCTGCCTGCAGAGCGGGCTGCAGGCTGTGGGTCATCCTAAGGCTGCCATCCCCATCACACGAGGTGCCTCAGCACCAGCCCTGCACCCCAGTCCCTCTAAGGACATGGATTTTATACCCAGCCACCCTGTCCCCCCTGCTCCCTTCTGCAGCCAGCCAGCAGGACCTGGCTGCCCATCTCACCACAGATGAAATGCAGGGGCACTGGGGTGCTGAGCTGTCCGATTCGGGCCAACACCTCTGATATTGGGGAAAGATGGATGAGCAGTGACCATCTGTCTGTACAATGACCTTCAAGCCCACACAGCTGCCTCTCTGTTGGCACACTGAGAAGAACAGGGTCCATTCCAGGCCCTTTTGGTTTGACCCCAGCAAAGGGCTGAGTGTTTCCTTGTCCCCTCATTATCGTGAACAGCAGGACCCCAGGGAGTGGCAAAGGGGGTCAAGGGCGGCTGCAGTCCATGGCTGTGGTCCAGCAAGCATTTATGGAGGATACAGAGGCTTGAACACCTAGAAGCAGGATCTGGGAGGCTCCAGTGGAAGGAGGAGGATCTCCATCCATGTCACTAGATGGTTTGACCCACCCTGCCAGGACCCCCACCTTAAAAGCGGGGCTGGGGCTTCTACACCTGGCTCCACACTGCAGCAAGCCAGCAGTGCCAGGGCTCCAGCTCAGCTGCTGGAAGGTCCCTGTTTACCCCCTTTGATGCCCACCACCCCCAGCATCCCCCTGTCCCTGCTGCCCTGAGACCCCCCCCTGCATCTCCAGCAGCCCCAGCCTGGCCACGGGCTTCTCTGGAGGTGAAGCAGAGCTGGACTGGCAGGAAGCGCCGGGAGCTGGTAATGCCAACGTGTCCACCCATTTGTCTGTAATTAAAAGTTGTGTGTAGAGATTTCCTGTGACATGTCCCGGGAGTCCAGCTGCAGACACTGCGCCGCTGAAACCAGGAGATGCTAATGAGTGCTTCTGCATATTAAATACCTTGTTTACACTAAGACAACAGCCGGTGTAGCTGGGGGAGGGAGAGGAGGTGGCTGTAATCTTCACTCATGCTTTCTGCCCCGGCAGCTTGCTGCCTGCCAGCCCCTCATGACGATGCTGAAGCTGGGTTTGGCTGCAGGAATGGTCCAGGGCTCTCAGCAGTGATGCTACCACCCTGTGTTGGCTTCACCATCCCACATCTGTTGGGGTCTTCCTTTCCGCTGTGGGCCAGTGAGGGCAGGATGCCCAAGTGTCCCCTGCATGGTGCTGAGGCTCAGGGACCCTTAGGGACAAGGATGCTCACCCTGCTGGTGTCTGTTCTGCAGGAGACCTGGTCTCAACTGCTCCTTGGGCATGGTGTCCTGGAGAGAAGTGGAAAAAGGGAATATCTACCAAGGAGAAGGATGCAGGATCAGGGCCGTAACAGGACTCACCATGCCCAAGAACTGGCCACGACGCTGTTCCCCACTGCCCAACACCTCCTGTCTACAAGAGGTGCAGGAAAGGTGCACAGCCCTTCACTGGCCCACGTCCCAGGGCCACTGCACTCTGGGCACAAGACAGGCAGGATCTCACCACGCCCAGGGGGATCCAGCTGGGCTGGGGGATTTGCCAGCACGACTGGTCCTTCCCCACCCTCAGAATAGGGCAAGGTTTGGCTGATGGTGAAGACGCAGCCCCTGTCCCCTTCCCAGCCAGGAGCCTTTCATTGTGCTGCTGCGACATCAAGCACCCCAAGCCCATGAGCCCTTTCATGGCCCGAGAAGAGCTCCCCGTGCCCCTGCACAACAGTTGGCAGGGCAAGCACAAGGCAAACATCTCCAACCCTGGTGACCCCGGGCTTGCCAGGTTGGAGGAAAGCTTATGGCAGGGCAGGACACAGGCAGCTCCCTCCATCAGCATGCAGAGACCTGGATGAGTCCGGAGGGAATCAGCTCCAAGGACATCCAAGAGCCTCAGGGACTGCAGTCCTGTCCCCAGTCTGACAACAAGGTCACAGAACGCTAGGAGACGGAAGAGATCTCTGGAGATCGTCTAGTCCAATTCCCAGGTCCCTGCACAGGCTGTGGGTCACCCTTCCCCAGCAGCTGCCACATCTCCTGCCAGCAGCCACACTCTCCATCCTGCACCCTGCAAGCTCCAGCAACCCGTGCCACCCCAGCTGCCAGGACATCTTGAGCTGGAGGAGCTCTGCCTCCTTCCCCATCCCTGGGTCACCCTCAGGGAAGGTCCCCATTGCCCTGAAACCACAGCTTCAGCTCTTCTGCTGCCTTCAGGAGAGCCTCTCGCTGCCCTGCCTCTGGGCCGACATGTGCGGGGGCCTCACGTGTGCCACTTGACATCTTCACCAAACGTTATTCCAGATCCTCCTGCTGAACACGTCCCATGAGGCCAGGCTTGGCTGAATGATTGATGTGATGGCTGACAGGTCACCTGAGCTGGGCACTGTGGAAGTGTTTCTTTCTCCAGCTTCCTCCAGGGACCAACACCAGTGTCGGGAGCTGCCGGCACAGCCTGGGAAGGGCTCTGCTCTACAAAGGCAGACCTGGTGTCAAGGGAAAGCTGAGCCCAGGATCCTAGGGGACATGGACCCCACATCCCAGAAGCAGCAGCTGGACCAAAGCATCACTGTTGTCTTTTTCCCTTGTTCCCTGTAGTGCCTGGAGCAACTTCTTGGAGTGTGGTCCCCTGCCACACATGCCTGAGGAAGCCTAGCAAGGGTAAAGCCCATGAACGAGGCCACGGATGCCTCCAGCGGAGGAAAAACCTCTGGCAGATGCAAGTGCAGTGGGAACACCAGGCTGTGATGGCTCATATCAGGCTGCTGAGGGGTCAGAACCATGCTGAGGAGAAGACAAGGGGCCATGGGACCCCAACATGTGCAGGGTGACAGCAGCAGGTCTCCTCTGCAGCTGTATTTAACCCTCCTCTGCTCCCAGAGCCCCGTACTTGTGCTGCCCACACTCCAGACACTGCAGAAGCTTACTCAGAGCTCCTGTCCCTGCATCCCACCAGCTGTGGCTGCTCCCTGGGTGAGAAGGACCCTTGGGGATAAGAGATGCACCATGGGGTGTGCTTGGAGGGGCTGGCTCAGAAAGGCTTGTTGGTACGGAGAGCATCCCTCATGTGTGCCCACAAGTGATGGATGATCTGCATATAGACTGCACCAGCCAGAGCGTCCTCAGCCCTGCTCTGGGATCCAGGACATCGTCTGTTCCCACCCCCATGAAAAGTCCCCTGTATCTACTTTCAGGGCACCACCACTTCTTCCTCAGTCTTACATGAGTGAGGGGCATGTTAGCATCTGTGCCTGGTTCCTCCAAGGTCTTCCCCATCTTCTGCAGAGGTGCCTGGAGGAAAGGCACTGAGGGCTGCTGTGGGGCACACAGTGGGGCATAGGGCTGAGACATGGCCATGGTCCTCAGGTGCTGTGGTGCAGTGGGAAGTTTGTAGCTAAGCTTTTTTGGTAGAGCAGAGGCTTCCTGAGGCTCAAGAGAGTCTTGGGGAAGTGGGATGAGCCTCTGGGACGTGTCCCCTCCTCCTGGTGCCCTGTGTGCACGGCATGGGGTGCGGTGACCTGCTGTGCTTGCCACGTAGGTGCCCCTGCCTGGGGGTGCATCAGTGCCTGGGTGATGGGTGTCCTGCACCGTGGCTCTCCCTGCCCATGCAGGTCCCCAAGGCAGCCAAGATGCCGCCAAGATGCCACCAAGTGCCAGGAGCTGGTCACCCAAGAGCTTGGGTGATGCTTTCCCCAGCCACCCACTCCCGTGATGGGCTGGGGGCTAACAGAGGTGGAGCTGGAACAGCCCAGGGCCACTACATATGGGTATGTGACCTTGCCCCCACCAGCGGGTTCCCCATCGCACCTGCACCCCCGAGCCTTGCCCACCCCTCCCACCACTCCCCCCAGCCCACCCAGGCCTTGCTTTAGATGGAGTTGCCAAGCGCGCGCGTTTTAAATGTTAATGACGACGTTTCAGATTTGTAGTGGAAACTAATTAAAATTGTTATTGTTAGCGGGTTTGAATTGCCCAGGTGTGAATCATTATCCTCATTAAAATAATCAGGGAGACGAGGATGTGACAGGAGAGCAGATGGATGAGAAGCAGCCTGAGCCAGTGTCCCGGGCGGCCGGGGAGCCCCGATGCCCATGGGGAGCAGGGACAACCCTGCCCAGGGTGGTGTGGCCCCCCCAGCCTGGCCAAACCCAGCATCTTCTGGATAGGGATACCCCACAGAAGGTAGGAGTCAGAGCTGCAGGGGGGTGCTGGGATTTGTCAGAGCAGGAGCAATGATGGGGAGAGGCTGCAGGATGGGATGAGGTCATGACAACATCAGCCTGCCAGCATCTCTCCTGCTTCCAGCTGAGCCAGAACACACTGCTCCACGTCCACCCAGCATGGCATGTGCCAGGAATGATCTCCTGGCTTCCTGGTGGAGTCATCATTCTTGGAGGTGTTCAAAAAACAGGTAGATACGATGCATCGAGACATGGTCTAGAGGTCAGGGAGATGTTGAACGAAGGTTGGACCTGATGATCCTAGAGGTCTTTTCCAACCTAAATGATTCTATGATTCTAGGGATTCAATGGGATCTGGTCCCTGCCCTGTGCCTCAGGAATGGGACTACGTCCCAATGCAGCCTGCCCCAGCCTTGGAAGATAAGTGGATGCTGGATGCTGTAGGACCCTGCCAGGAGTGGGAAACATGGTGTAGCTCCCGAGCCAGCCCTCCTGGAGCCAGCCGCGCTGCCAAGCGCCCGCAGCGGGTCCTGGCCCGGCTGGCCCCCGCGTCGCCGCAGCTGCTCGGGCCCCTGCAGCCTGTCTGCAGGGAACAAGGGCTCCTTTCTGGGCCATGAATGGGCTCAGTGTGCGCGGCTGCCCGCAAGACCCTGCAGCTCCAGACCGGCCGAAAGCTGCTGGGCGGCTGGGCCGGGGGGGTCAGGGGTGCCCTACGGGCACGGCGCGGCAGGGCAGCTATTCAGGGAAAGAGCACGGCCCTCGAAGCGCTCAAGGTCGCCTTTGTGCCATGGAGCCCAGAGCAGGGGTTCCCCTGGGGTCGGCGGTGACACCAAACACAGGAATGATGGCACATGGCCAGTGCTGCTGGGGATTGCCACCCCCAGCCTCTTCCCCCTGCAGCTGGTTGTGTCCCACCCCTTGTCCCCTGAGTGGCCCTGGAGATGCTCCTGCTGGTCCTCTGCCACTGGCCACCAAGAGTCCAGCCCAGAAAGGGGGCACTGGGAGCTGTGGGGCAGCTGGGGCAAGCTGGAGCCCATCTCTTGGGTCTCTGCGGGGCTGTGTTGGCCAGGTGGCACTCAAGGCCAGCTTATCTGATGATGTTTTCATCTATTGATAAATCTATTATTGATGATATGCTTTCCTGGACTTGGCAGCACTCTGTCCATGCTCCAATCAAATCCATCACATAAATCTCAGCCGGGCTTTGCCATCGCCACTGAATTAATTATCCCCAGATTGTTTTTTCATAAATATTTGACAAGCACTAACAATGCAAGGCGTGAAGCCCCCTGGTAATTCTGTGGCTCCAAATTACTCTTAAAAGGGAGTTGTCACCTCCAGCTCTGCAGGGCCAGGGCTGCTTCAGGGGGGCTGTAAAGGCTGGGGCAGGACCTCAATTGAGGACCGACTGCTCCCCTCTGGGCTTTTGGGATGTCACACAATTAGGTGTAAATGGGCCACAGCACCAAGACCCAACTAATTCATGCATTAAAGGCAGCCTGAAGCCACAAGGACAGCAAACAGGTCCCAAAGGGATGGACACCTGCTGTAGTGGGCAGGGATCCTTTGGAGGCTGGACTAGATGACCTTTAAAGGTCCCTTCCAACCCAAAACATTCTATGATTCTATGATCCCTCCCTTCAAGGGTTCAGCGCTCCTGCGGCTCTGCACAGAGGTGATGCTTGAACCCCCCCATGATAGCACAGCCAGGCTGCTGAGCAGGAGATGGGATGTTATTCAGCAGAAAGTCTTGGTATGATGCTTGCTTGGTGTCTTGGAGATGTGCTAGGCACAGGATGGAGCCCCTGGAATGGCTAACATGTTACAGAGCATGTCTGCCTCTTCCCTCCAGGCCTCTCTTCTCACTGATGCCTTCTCACTACAAGGACATCAAAGCTGTGCAGATGTGGTGCTGAGGAACATGGTTTAGTGGTCGCCTGGAAGTGCTGGGTTAACAGTTGGACTCGATGATCTTAAAGGTCTCTTCCAACCAGGACAATTCTATGATTCAAAGTGTCCCTGCCCTTCCTGGGGACCCTACAAGCTCTCTTCAGGCTCAGCCTTGAGGGTGGCCTTCATGCATCAAGCCTGCGCAGGCCCTGGGTGGAGGAATTGCCACAGGTTTTGGGGACAGGCATCTGAGATCGGGACACAACCCTGTGCCAGGAGGCTGGCACCCTGTTGAAGGAGGTCCAGGGCTACATGGCTCAGGGCCTGCACACATCTGCGTGTGCCCACCAAGGACATCCAACCTTAGCCATGCTTCAGCAGTGGTGTTGAGGTGCCGGGAGGGTGTGGGACCCAAAAGCAGTCACACAAACCACCAGTGGCCACCTCCACTGGTAGAACCGAAACAAAACCAAAGTGATAACTGGAGGCATTACAAGTCTGTGTCAAATGTCTCTAGAAGGAAAACTAGAAGCTTCCCAGAAAAGCTTGCAAAGCAGCCTGCAGTCAGGAGGGAGATCTTTGCTGGAGCAGAACCCACCACAAAGCAGCCCAAGCAGCCAGTCTGCAGATGTCCCTGCTGGGCCTGGCTGAGGACACAACCAGCAGATATCAAAAGAGTCATCAGAGACTTCCAAACAGCTCACAGAAGTGACCAAGCATGAGGACCTCAGGAGCTAAAGTGAAAAATGGTCTCATTGTGTCACGCTCTGGTCCAAGACCGGTTGTCAGCCTCAGAGAACAGGTTGGACCACTCTTCTGGAAGGACCAGGTTATCTTGACACAACATCTTCCTTCCTTCTCTCTCTTACAGCCCAAATTCCAAAAGCCCCTGAGAGATGCTGAGACTGGCTCTGAGGCTGGAAGCTTCTTTGCAGATACATGCTGGGGACAGGAGCATGAAGCCGGCATTCAGAGAACTGGGTCAGCGTAGGGTGAGTCCAAGCTGATTTGAGGAGTTATCAAACAATTAAAGATGCGATAAATTTAGTCTGTGGAACAGGAAATTGGCAATAATGCAGAAATGAAAGGAAGCAGTTGAGCTAACTGCTGGGCACTCTACAAAATTGGCTATAAAATAGAAGAACTGCCATAAATATAAGGGCAGCCAGGAGAGGACATTGCTGATAATGAAACCCCTGCTCCCCGTGTGGGAAATAGGGAGACACGGAGCTGAAACTGCAAAGCTCATTTAGGATGCACAACCCAAGGGCACTGGGTTCACTCACCCCTGCGCTGAATTGATGGTATTAGACCAAAATGCTTCCAAAACGCACAAAAAACCCCACCCCACCATGCTAAGGGTGCTGACCAGAGTGTTGGCCTTGGCTCCCACGGAGGGTCCCCATAGAACTGGACCTGTGCAGAGCTGGGAAAGTGCCGTGCTGGTATTTGGACAGACGTCGGGATAAAGGGCGAGCTAATTGTCTCGGATTGCATCGCATTGAGCGAGCACATAATAAATGCCAGGACTGGGGTCAGGCAAATGGAAATTGCCTTTGAAGCTGGAGCCCCAGTGACCAGCTGTCTGTAGAGAAGTTCTCAGTGGCGAATATCATGTTCTGCTACCCCCAGAGCCATTCCCCACCCCGAGAAAGCCACAGCAACAACAGCTTCACGACAAAACCGAGCTAATGAATTGTTAAGATTGACTGGAGCTATTTTCAGCTGATGCAGGACAAAACATTCAGCAAAATTCCAGCTACAGGAGGCAAAAAAAACCCCAAACCCAACACAGCTGCTTTGTGTTCAAGAGGCAGGAAACGGATTCTCACGGGACGCACACACGTTTGAAGGGCCCCTTGGGCTGGTGCCCATGACTCCTGCTTTCCCTCTGCCTTTGTACGGAGATGGCTGGTGGGGATTTGCTCTGCTCTGCTGCCAAGCGCTGAGCCTTGGGGCTTGGCTTTCCTGGGCCACCAACAAACAGCTCCTCCAGGCTGGTGGCTGTCCCCTGTGGGGCACAACTAATCATTCCACTACAGCTCTGCTATTTGCTGATGGATGGGAGCTTGAGCCTGGCCGTGCTCTGCACTGTGGAAGAGCTTTACACGAGAGGACATGGCATTGGTCACCATGGATGTCCTTGTGTTGGACAAGCTGCGTTTCACTAAGGTGTGGTCTTATGAGGAGCAGCTGAAGGACCTGGGGTTGTTGAACCTGGAGAAAAGGAGGCTCAGGGGAGACCTGGCTCTCGACAACTCCCTGAAAGGAGGTTGGAGCCAGGTGAGACCCAGTCTCTTCTCCCAAGGAACAAGTGATAGGACAAGAGGAAACAGCCCCAGGTTGCACCAGGGGAGGTAGATGCCAGCCTGCACTCACAGCCTGGCTGTCCTGCTGCCCAGCAGCCATCCCTGACCTGCAGCACCCGGGCAGTGCATCTGACCACCTCTGTGACCAAAAGAGTATCTAAACTTTCCTACCAGCTCCCTGTTGGCTCTCTGCCTCTCTGAGCATCCCTCAGCCCCACCATGTCCCAGGCTGAGTGATCCTGCCGCATCCCTTCCCTATGCCCAGCTTACTCCATGGTCCGCTGACTTAGCCAAGACCATGGTCTGCTGCAGGCTGGATGGTTGCATAGGGGTTGACACGACCCTGGCAGTGCTCAGACCTCCGCCAGCATCTCTGCAGCCACCTGCATGAAACGCCAGGCGAGCACGGTGCGGGAAGGTGGACTTGGGGACAAACCCCTTGGCACCTGAGTAGCCGCAGCTCCTGGTGTTCGCAGGGCTCCTGGCTTAGAGTGGGCACTGCTCTGGGGCCCTTGCAGTCCTCAACATCCCAACACAGCCAGAGAAGAGCTCCAACTGCGGGACAGCAACCTGATGCTACACGAGACCCACAGCATAGGCTGGTGCTGGTGCCTTTGCAGAAAAATTAGTCCAAGACTAAAAATACTCTCACCTTTCAGTTTAGACTCAGGCAGCAAAGCCACAGGCTCATCATGTGGCAGCAGCCAGCGTTGGGAAGGGGATTTGCATCAGGAGCTTGCCGTAGTGTGGTCCTAAGGGGTGGTGGGAACGTGCTAGATGCTCTGCAGAGGTTCCCCGGGTGCAGGGGGGCGGCTGAGGCTAACGGAGCTTCTGCAGAAGCGGAGGAGAGGGGATGGATGAGTCACTTCGTCTGCGGAGAGCTGAAGCGCACACTCACCCCGTCTCCCACCGCTAATTAACGCCAACACTAAATACAAACAGATCCTCGTTGCTCACTAAGGGGACGTGGCCAGGCTGGAATGCAGACCCTTCACCAGCACTTGCTTTCAAAACGAAGCAGTCTCCCATGTGGAAAGCTCCAGCTCCACTTGAAGCTGCTAATTTATTCCCCTTCCTGCTGCTCAGCCCGCAGACATGCCCCAGCATGTGTGATGAGCCCCAGCAGCCAGCTCCAGAGCTGCCCTTGCCCACCCTCAACTCCTCTGTGCACCGTGAAAAGAGCAGCCCTGATGCCAGGAGAACGTAGCAAGAAGGGGAGAGCACAGAAAGAAGCCTGGGAAGGGATGCAGGGGAGGATGCAGCTCTAAGGCACAGGGTTATTCTGAGGGAGAGGTGCCTGGAGAAGACCTGTGGAAGAACAGCCCCTGGCTAAACCCTGCAGGGCGTGTGGGGCCACAGTGGTTCAGCCTCTCCTGGGTTATGAACCCGGCCGTGGTACCCACAGGAGATTTTCTGGAGCTTAATGCAACTGGGGGCCAGGATCTCAGGTCTGCAGGTGATGGAAATCCTTGTCTTCTCACAAGGTGCTGTATAAGCTGTGTGGTTTCTTACTGGAAGGTCCATCCTGCTCTGCCAGGATCTGCCTGGGACAGGGCAGCACAAGCCATTTGCCCCCACTGCTCTCAAGGGGCTGGCATCAGCGTTGGCTGGTGGCACGTGGTCATCTGGGAGAAGCATCAATATTTTGATTTAAATAATGAGGCTGTGTGCTGAGGACAAACCTGAGGACCGTACAAGAAGCTGTCAGATGAGGAGAAGTGCTAAGCCCTGATCACTGGTGGGTCCTGTTGCATTGTGGGGAAACATGGACAGTGGAAAGCTACTGTGTGGAGCCCCACATGATGAGTCGCCAAAGCTACTGAGGGACAGGGTGAATTGAGCCAGTTTGCAGAGGTGAAAGCCTCTCTTTGAGAAAGGTGGCTGAGGCTCTACCTCTACATGACTCATGGATGGTGGCAAATGCTCTGTGGGGGTGGTGGCAGCAGTAGAAACAGCAACTGGCAGCGCAGAAGGAAACCCATCTGGGCCTGCAGGATATTGCAGCTCGGGTGGAGAACCTAGTTGTGAAGGTACACCGTGTGGATGCCCATATGCCCAAGAGTAAGGCCACTGAAGAACATCAGAACAACCGGCAAGTGGACCAGGCTGCCAGGATTAGAGTGGCTTAGGTGGATTTGGATTGGCAGCATCAGGGTGAGTTATTTATTGCCTGGTGGGCCCATGAGACCTCAGGTCACCAAGGAAGGGATGGAACATATAGATGGGCTTGAGATCAAGGGGTGGACCTTACCATGGACACTATCGCAGAGATCATACACGAGTGTGAAATGTGAGCTGCAATCAAGTAAGCCAAGTGGATAACGCCCCAGTGGTATGGAGGATGATGGTTGAAGAATAAATAGGAAGAGGCCTGGTGGATTGACTACATCACACCAAGGCAAGCACTATGTGCTTATGATGGTGGAAGCAACCACCAGATGGCTGGAAACGTATCCAGTGCCCCATGTCACCGCCCAGAACACCATCCTGGGCCTGGAAAAGCAAGTCCTGTGGTGACATGGCATCCAGAAAGAATTGAGTCAGATAATGAGACTCATTTCCAGAAAAACGTCATAGAAACCTGGACAGAAGAGCACGGCATTGAGTGGATCTATCTGTCCTACCACACATCAGCCTCCAGGAAAATTGAATGGTAAAATGGACTGTTAAAAACTACACTGAAAGCAATGGGAGGTGGAACCTTCAAACACTGGGACACAAATCTAGCAAAGGCCACGGGGTTGGTAAACACAAGAGGATCTGCCAATCGAGCTGGCCCTGTCCAGCCAAAACTTCCATGTAGGGTAAGACGGGGATAAAGTCCCTGTAATATGCATGAGGAATATATTGGGGAAAATAGTCTGGGTCAGTCCTGCCTCAGGCGAAGGCAAACCCATCCATGGGATTGCCTTTGCCCAAGGACCAGGGTGCACCTGGTGGATGATGCAAGAGGATGGAGAAGTCCGGTGTGTGCCTCAGGGGGACTTAATTTTGGGAGAGAACGTCATGCTGGGGACACCCCTGGGTAGGCTGTCCAAGCCTCGGCTTTGTCCCGATCTGTATCCTTGAGGTCTGTGTGCTTTATAGCTCTTGTGTTGTACATTGTTATTGCTGTTGTTGGTCCAACTGTTGCTTTTGCATCGTTGCAGTAAATCCTCCTTATCTCAACGCGTGGGGTTCACAGGCTGAAGCCGCACTTTGAACTCAGAGGGGCTCTGTGAAGGCCCTAGCCCAGCATCCTGGGCTGAGTGGAAGTGGCCACTGGTCACCGAGTACCACCCTGCTGCCCTGGTGCACCCAGCTTTGCAAGCGATGTGTGTGGACCTCTGCTCCTCCTCCAGGATAGGGCTCTTCCTGCCATCTCTGGGCAAAGCTCTGCCTCATACGGAGGCAAAGAAGAAAAAACGACACTGCAGCACAGCCCAGACAGAGCCACACTCGTGCCATGGGCCAATGGAGCCCAGCAAAGCCCCACACCATGACTGCCAGTGATGGGGAAGCCCATCTTGCTGCCTCCTCATTCTTACCACCAAAGGCTTGAGAGAGATACTGGTACCAGCATCGCTGCACTGGGTACCTGGGCAAGGACCCCTTTATCCGTGGAGTCCAGCAAAGCCCCTGCAGAGCTGTGGGGCCTTGGGACACCAGGGAGAAGCGGGTGAGGCGTCTGCCTTGCTGGCAGCCCCCACGCACCCCTCTGTCAGCTGGGACCAGCTGCCTGGGCACCTATGGATAATCCATCTGCTGAACATGCTACAGACCATTAGCTTTAACTAGAGGGAGTTGCGGGGAAAATCATTAAAGGAAAAGTTCACAACGCAATTAATAAAGCACCTCATTAGGTCTCCTTCCTATACAAGTGTGTAGCTCCCGCTGCTGGCTCTTGCGGGTCTGGTCCCTCACTCCCCATATGGAGACCCACTGGCTGGAGGTGGCACCACCGGGGTGCTGCTCTGGGACTGTGACTTATGACTAGATGGTGTTTATCCCACCACTGTCCTTCTCAAGTGACCTACAGCCTTGGGCTCTTGCAGGAGATGAGGGGGCAAGCACGCTGTAAACCCAGCGCTGTGTGGTGGGGATGCAGGAGGCACCTGGCTGGATGCAGACACCAGGACCAGCACTTACCCTCTGCCCATCATCTGCCCTGCTTTGCTCATGTGGTCCCATTTGCTGTGTGGGAACCAGCAGCATCTTCAGGGCTGCTGGCACCTTGATCCTGCACTTCTGGAAGTTCATCACAACAGATTCTACCCCCTCTGGGTCTCTTTGAGCTCCTCTACATGCTCATGAGGGCCCTGTTGCCAGGCAGTGCCAGTGCACCAGGCCAAGGGCCTTCACCATCCTCCAGGTCCAAAAGGGTGCCAAGGGTTGCACTTGGGATTTGCCACAAAGAGCATCCTATAGTGGCACTTTGGGGTCTTCTGGGTTGGTTCTTGCCTCTCCAGAGGCCTTGCAAGGGTAGGTCCAGCATCCAGGCTGTCTCCTTTCTGTGCTTGTCTGGAGATGGTGGCTACGTGCAGTCCGCCATCAGGCATGCGGACTACTTTCAGAGACTGATCTTGCATCTCCTTTCCAGGCTGCCTCTTGCAGTTACATGAGGTCCTTTTGCTTTCCTCTGTCAGCACCCCCGGGAAGCTGCTGCGTGCTCCTGGGACCCGCTCCCAGAAGTGTCTGCACAGCACCCTGGGGAGACAGCGCTTGGAAGTGCCATGGAAGTGAAAGCGCCAGGAGTTGTTGTCATTGCTGGCTGCTCTTTTTCCTTCCAGCAGCTGTTTCACACCACTGGCTCTTTTTAGGTTTCCTTCATCTTATCCTCAGCCTTGAAAATCTCCAAGGTCTTGCCACCCATCGGCATGCAGGGTACCCACCAGCCCCAGCTCTGCTTTGAAGCTGGTAGGGTGCCCCAGAAGCCAAATGCCAAGGTGCAGAGGTCCCCACAGAGGTCCCACAGCAGGGCAAGGCCAGTGTTGTGGGGCTGAGGGCTTCAGAAGCAACCCCTGGCTGTGCAACCGAGTGAGAAGAGACCAGAGGTCCTGGAATACAGCGGCAACCCTGGACAGCAGAGCATCTCTGTGGCACCGGGGCTCCTGGCTGGATTCAGTGCTGCCCTTCCTTGCAGGCAGGTAGTATTTCAAGGCAATAAATGAATTGGACCCCATCGGAGCAGGGAAGCCTCCTGGGCAAGAGGGAAGCAGCCACAGAGACAACCTTTTCTTGAGCCAAGCTGGAGATGTGAGAGCTGTGACGCTATTAATGATAGATCTGTGTGGGAAAGGGAAACAGTAAATGCCAATTATTTGAATCTCTCACCATCTGCAGGCCCAGCAAGGGGCTTGTCCAGAAGGGAGAGAGACAGGGCATAGGGGAGGCAGGACCCAATGGGCAGACACTGAGATCAATGAGGTATCAAAAAAAGGACTACTGAGAATGGCAGTGCAGGCAGGGAACACTTCTAACCACTTGAAGGAGAAGGAGAAGGAGAAGGAGGAGGAGGAGGAGGAGAAGGAGAAGGAGAAGGAGAAGGAGAAGGAGGAAAAGGAAGACGAGAAGGAGGAGGAGGAGGAGGAGAAGGAGGAGAGAGAAGAAGAAGACAATAATAATAATAATGAAAGAATTAGAATATATGGAACAAGCCATGCAATTGCTTAGCACTGGCTGACTGGTGCCCAGTCAGTTCCCGAGCAGCAGCCCCCGGCCAGTACCCCCCATACGTGAGGTATGACACCAAACAACCTGCCAGGTGGGGTCAGCTGTCCTGGCTGTGTCACCTCTCAACTTCTTGTGCCCCTCCAGCCTTCTCACTAGCAGGGAGTGAGAAGCTGAAAAGTCCTTGACTGATTGTAAACACCACTTAACAACAACTAAACCACCGGCGTGTTATCAGCATTATTCTCACACTAAAGCCAAACCATAACACTGCACCAGCTCCCGGGAAGAAACTTAACTCTCTCCTAGGTGAAACAAGGACACGGGCAAAGAAGAGCCTCCAGGTCCCACTCCTGCCCTTTGAGCTATGTTGTTTTGGGACAAGCTGTTGCCCTCCTGCACCTCGAGATGCTGGAATGCGTGGGCAGGGCTTAGAGGTGGCAGCAGATTTCACATCTAAAACAGACTCCTTCTCTGCCTAATCTCAGCCAGTACAAGTGGCTTAACCCGTCGGACAGGCTCCAAATCCCTCTCTCCTCCTCCTGATCCCACCTAAGCCCTGAGTTTTCCCCCCTTGATAATCTCTGATTCACTGGGATCATGGGATTGCTCTGCCAGCTGCACAAATCCAGACACTTTGCTGCTGCACAGGGACCCAAATGGGAATGGATGCAGATGGTGAATCTTAAGGATGTCTTCCTGCTCTCCACTACAGCCCCAGTCCTGCTGCTCCCCTCCCATGGACCCTAGAAACCAGCAAAGAGCCCAAGAAAGCAAAGCCATGACACTACATAGGCAGGGATGCCCACATCCCATGAAAATCCCAGGCTCCCATGGCAGAGCACAGGGCTCAGACATCCCTCTTGGGGACCAGGATGGCCAGAGCTGGTCCACACTGATGTACGTATAGGTGTGGGTGATCTTGGACACAGGCTGTGTGAGCTCCAGAACATCCCCAACCGTGGGATACCCTGTCTGTAGGATGGAAAACAGAACCCAGCAGCTCCACCAAGCCCCAGTTCCAACACCAAAGGCAGGGGATGCTCTGCTTTGCCAGCCATGTCCTTCAAGGTCTGTACAACACCCTCTCCACATGGCATCTTGCTTCTGAGATGGCTTCACCCATGCAACTGTGGGCACCAGAGGGGCAGGCAAGGATTCTGAAGCATCTCCAGGCTGCTGGAAGCTGTACCCTCATCACACGCCTCCTGCAGCAGGATGCTCTGGCCCCAACAAACAACTTGCCATCGCCATTTTCCCAAATTTCCCTCTGCAAAATCTCCTTTAAGCTGTGAAATCTCTGCCTGCCAGGAATTAGCCTCAGCGTTGCTCTCTTGCAGCCCTTTTGAAGGCATTGCCTTCTATTTGCCTTTCTATTTTTTTCCTACTCTGGGTTCCCTACGGTGTTTTTCACCCCTGGGAGTGGGCTTTTTACGTCTTTGGAAGTACGGGCAAAGTGCCCCATAGCATCGCCTCGAAGGAGGGATGGAGGAGTGAGCGATTGCTGCTGGAGCACAGTGGGCTCGGCTCTGGCTCCGCCGAGGGGTTTCCTTCATCTCTCCTACAATAGCCTTATGCCTAATGATATTTGCCTAATTAGAAACATGCCCAATTGTTTTACGCGGTAGGAAAACAGGCTATTTGGCAACGCTGCTGCGTAGCGCGGCGATGAGGGGTACGCAGAGAGCAGATGAGATCGAGATGAGAGAGGAAGATGATATTCAGGTGCTCTGTTCTGTCAGCGAGCCTTTGATTTGGTGGATTGTGTAGCATGAAAGGCCAGGCTTGTTACAGCCTTTGTGTGACTAAGAGTAAGATATTAAAGTTTGATGCACTGCTCTGGGAGACGCTACGTGATGGATAGAGAAGACTTGCTTGGCATTGTAGGAGCTCTGTAGGGCCTTTAGGATCTTTGGGGGCTGTTTGTTCTATATTTCCCTGCCTAATGGCTTGCACGTGAGCCGAGTGCTAAGGTCGGAGTCCGGATTGCTTATGTGACCTTGGCATCTGATTTTCATACGCAGGAACATTTGGTTCTGCGCGGCGAGCGGCTTCTCATGAATTGCAGGCAGTGACCCTGGGTGTCAGCGAGCAACCTCAGTTATTTCATTTCGTACACTTTAAAAAGAGTTATGGTTCATATTACTGGGATGTTTTTGCTGCACAGAATCCTGCAATGGTGGATGGGAAGGCTCCTTGGATGTCCCTAGCTCTCTCTTGGGACTATATCCAATAGCAGCTCAGGCCATGGATATATCTAGCCGAGCCTTGGAAGCCTCCAAAGACAGAGACACCTTCACGTCTCCCAGTGACCCGTTGTGTCCTGGGCAGACATGCAGCAGACTTTAGGCTTGGACTGGGTTCGCAGCAGCTCATCCCACCCAGGAACCCTCATCCATTTGGCTCATCTCCCCTTCTTTTCTCCACAGAGGGACGGATGGGGCAGGACTGTGGCCAGCTGTGATAGAACCCTGCTGTTGCACACCCATACCCTTGGTCCTGCTGAGCTGTGCTTGGCTGTGAGCAGAGCACCGGTCCCCTTGGAGAAGCCAGCAAGCCTGTGATGTCAAAGCCACCTGAGGCTTCCTAAATGATGGATTCTGGACAACTTCAAGTCAAACATAACCAAAGAGGCTTCTTCAGGCAAACCTCAGGTGCTCAGAGCCTGCTGGGCAGTGTGTCCATGCCAGAGGTGTCTGGGTTGCATCCCTGGAACATCTCAGGGGTGTCATTGCAGGTACGTGCTTGCATTTGGCTGTCAATGCATGAGGCCAAGCCTCTTCCCCAGCCCTTCACCAGTGCAGGGCAGAGGAATTGGTGTAGTGCAGCTGCTTCCGCTGATGTGCCCACCATGAGCATCTTGCCTGCACGAGATGGTCTTTCCAACACCAAGCATGGCGGCAAGTCCATCCCAAGGATGCTCCAAGGACTGCGGGCTCCAGATCTGACCTCTCAGCCAGCCTGGGTGCTGGGAAGAAGCGTTCGGTCCCGAGGACAGTTCAGCTGTGACACATTTCCTAGGACTAAGTCTTCCATTCTTGCTTTAACCTTTTCTGGTGACTGGTGGTGGCTGTGTTAAACAATGATATGCCTGCAACATGACAGTGATTTGTTTAAAGAGCCCACACTTGTCCTTGTTAGCGCTCACTCGGTGCTCTGACAGTCCTGTCAAAAGCTTCTGCGCATTTTTCAGTTCTCTCCCTCATTTGCTTCTGTCACCACAGGGAAACATCCAGATAGCAACGGCCCTGGTGGCATTTGAGCAGATCAGGGGCCTTGGCTCGACTGCATTGTCCCTGCTCGGCGCTGGTGAGCCTGCGGATGCTCAGCTGCATCCCAAACTGCCCCACTGCCCTGGCCTGGCCCCGTGCAGCAGCAGCATAAGCAGCCTGTGGGTACCACAGGGCTGCCCAGCGCTCAAGACCAGAGCACGATGCTGGCCCTGTGCCCTGGTGCCACTTCGCAGCCTGGACTTTGCATGGCTGGATCCTGGGGACACAGGCTGGGCAAGGAGCAGAAGCTGGTTCCTGTCCAGGTGTGGGCACTGGGTGGAGCTGGTAGTTTGGGCTTTGGACAGCTGTCCCAAAAAGAGGGTTTTCCAGCTAAAAGAAGAAGGGTAAGGAGCTCAGGTCCCTGCTGCCCTCTCACCAGTGGATGACTGTGCAGAAAGGGGATGCTGCTGTCACCAGCTCCATCTGCCAAGCTTCAGACTGAAGGTAACCAGGGTAGGCAGAGCATTAGGCATGCAGGAACTGGTCCTCTCTGGGGACTTGGCTGGGAGCGAGGTGCCTTTCAGAGCATTTAAGAGCTAATGCTTTAGTGTCCAGGGATCTCCCACATGGATGAACTTCAGGGCTGAGCACAACATCAGAGAGAGGAGGTAGATTTATGCTGAGGTTTGGGTAAATTAGAGTGAGCTTGAAGGTTGTTTGACAGGACTGGGAGTACCAAGCAGCAGACTCAGTATGCAAATGGACCAGCCTGAGCTCCAAGACCTGACCAGGACATTCTGACCTGGACCATGTGCTTAACATCGGGCACTTCAAGTGGTTTCTCTGCTGTAACATCTGCAGATGTGGAAGCGGGTTGGGGGGCAGTGGAAATTAAACTCAAAACCAAGTACCTGCAACTATCCCCACCTCGGCACTGAGCTGAGCAGCCCATCCCAACCCATGCAATCTCCTCCCCTTACATACGAGCAACACACAGCTTCTCCATCTCAGCCTCCTCACACACAGAGAGTCCCTGCACCCTTCCCAGGGATGTCTTGGCCTGGTTGCTCTCCCCAGTGCCATCTCTGACACCGCTGCTTCACCTGGGACGCAGCCATCCCACCCTGCCCCTTCTGTGACACCCACCCACCCACCCCAGCACATTGGAGACCAGTCTGGATCCACCGAGCCACAGGGAGATGACGAGCCCAGAGAAACCCATTTCCCAGAGATAATGTTGTATTTTCAGAGTGCATGTAGTCAAATACGACCAAATGTTCCCCTCCCTGAAGCCATCAAAGCACCAATGACTCCGTAATATTTAATGGCTTGTTTTGCTCCCTAAATGATACAATGAAAAGGATTATTAATGTTAATAGCGTTCTTATCATATTTTAATAGCATCATGTATAACCGAAATGTCATCTCAGCACATATTTCTCTTGCTCTCACCCAGGGCGCGGAGTAATCATACTCCAGAGATGTGGTGAAGGAAGAGATGTTGGGCAACAGGGTGGAAAGGGGGGGCTGAGGCCTGAGGCTGAGCTGGACTCGGCTGGCTGGAAAGAGGGGACACAAAGCCAAGCAAAGAACCGCTCTTCTGCAAGGAGGGGAAGAAGGGGAAACCAAAAGGTCATGAGGGGTGATGGGCAGGGGAAGGGTGCATGGGATGGACAGGGCAAGGATGCATGGGATGGGCAGGAGGAAGGTGCACAGGATGGGCAGGGGTAGGGTGCACAGGATGGGCAGGAGAAGGGTGTATAAGATGGGCAAGGGAATGATGCACAGAATGGGCAGAGAAAGGGTGCCCAGGCCCAGAAAGGGCTGGATACCCCAGACCAGGAGGGTCAGGCCATGACTCCGCCAGGAACAGGGCAGGATCCCCTAGGACCTGCCAAACCTGCTACTGCTACCGTTTCTTTTCCTGACACATTGGGCTCTGTCAAGAGCAACTGTCAGTGATACACTCCAATTTTCAGCGCATCATTTCGCAGTCCAGTGAGCATTTGCCTTTTTTTTTTCTCCCGGCCAATCCATCTCAGAGATTAGTTTAACTAGGCTGAAAACCCACATTTTTCATGTGGGGTTTGGTTTTCTTTGCATTCAGCTCTCATCTCCTTGCCAGGCAGGGTGGCTGGAGGCTGAGTGCACAGGGGCTTCTTCAGGTAGAGCCAAGCTCAAGGACAATGGCATTCCATTTTCCCAATCCCCAACACAAGTCATTGCAGTTCCACAAAGGGATTGCAAAAAGAAGACACACAAAATTTCAAGGAGCTGCCACGAGTTGTTAAATCTTCCTAAAAAGTTCTGCAGCTGTAAGAGCTGGGAAAGTTTGCACTGTGGTATATATGGGTACGGGTCTTCCTTGTTGTCCCATGGCCAAGTGTCATGCACAGCCCAACCTCTGCACTTGTCATAGAATCATAGAATGGTTTGGGTGGGAAGGGAGCTTTAAAGGCCATCTAGTCAAACCCTCCTGCCCTGAGCAGGGACAGCTGCAACTAGAGCAGATGTCCAGCCAGACCCCCATCCAACCTCACCTGCAATGGTTCCAGGGATAGGGCTTCTACCACCTCTCTGGGCAACCTGGGCCAGAGTCTCACCACCTTCAGTGTCAACAATTTCTTCCTTCTCTCCAGTCTAAATCTCCCTCTTTTAGTTTTAAACCATCCCCCCTTGTCCTGTCCCAATAGACCCTGCTTAAAAGTCTCTCCCCACCTTTCTGACAGGCCCCTTGAAGTCCTGAAAGGCCACAAGAAGATCTCCCTGGAGCCTTTTCTTCTCCAGTCTGCCTTCACTATCACCTGCACACCCACACTTACTCCTCATCCTCCCCGACAGAGAGGTGGGCGCTGCTTGTGTACAACCTGGGAATGTCCTCCAGAGATGTGTGAGCACCATGCACAGGCGCAGCCACCCCTCCCTGAGCCAGCCTGCTTCCGTGCTGGGAGATGAAAGGGGGCAGCTCGACTCTGACCTGCTCATATTTCACTAAAATGTTATTTTAACACTTAAAAGGGTAGAAAATACCATCGGCGGCTCTTCATTTATCAGATCGATGCAGGGGGAGCAGGGCACGCACGCTCTCCACGTTAATGAGCCCAGGAGCTGGCTTGCAGCTTCCCGGCACCGCTCTGGTGAGCGGAGCAGGGATGGGGTGCTGGCACCCCAAGACACACACCCCGTCTTGACCTCTCTAGAGAAGATTGTGGGTTCTCAGCAACATCCGTGGTGGCTGGAGGACCTGAGCAGGGAAGGGAGGGCAAACTCCACAGCAGTGGTGAAGATCTGATGGGGGTCTCCAGCCTACAGAAAATGCACCAGGAATGTGGAACAAGCGCATCCTGGACTTTCCCTCCTGCTGCCAAGGTCACAGGTGATTGCTGGAGCCAGGGAGCTCTGCCTGGGCTGGGAAGGTGCTGGCTCTCCTGCCCAGCTGGGAGGAGTCCTACCAGCCAGCCTAGCCAGAGACTGCACCATGGGACTGTGATTGGGTTTCTCTCCCATGCTTCTGGTGCATCCTCACAGCTGCTTGACTCCTCTCAGTGCTGGAGGACCTCAAGCTTGGTCCCTCCCTGCCCTAGAACTGCTGTAGAGAGATGCTTTCTGGACAGGACCCCCGTCACTCCTCCTTACCTGCTGCCTCACTCTGTGTGGTACCACCTCACCATGTCCTGCATGGATGCAGAGCAGATGTAGGGCTTGTGTTCCCACAGGACACGGCAATGAAATGACTCCACTAAGCAGAGAGATCCTGAAAGATGCCACATGGACACTGTCCTACAGCCAAGGACAGTGCAAGGCAGCGCTTTCCTCCAGACAGCCTCAGAGATGGAGACACTGGTACAGGGACACTCACCCTACCCAGCAAAGCCATGGTCACCGTGGGAACTTTGGCCACAATTGTAGCAATAAAATCTGCATCTCCACTGGGAAGTCTTTGCTCATGAACCTGTTCGTACCTCAGTGTCCACAAGGTGCTCTAACCGCCCTCAAAGCTGAGGACAAAAGACAACTATAAAGATCATCAGTGTCGAGGGAACTAGGAGGTCCACTGCTAGGTTTGCTTGTTTAACACCTTCGTTAATAACCTTGGCAGAGAGAGTAAACAGAAGAACCAACAGTGAGGGATTCACAGGTACTTTCCAGGGTGAAAGCAGTATTTTGCTGGGGCTGGATTTCTCATGGCCCTCAGGGTGGTTGTACAAATGGCTTTGAGCACAAAAGGTCTCACAGATTTAGGACAGTCCTTCTTTCACTTAGAAAACATCACCAGAAGTCTTTCTGAAGGGCCCTGGAGGCCATGGACACATGCAAAGGTCAGGCCTCCTGTGCACAAGGGGAATATCTCCCATTGCCAGCAGACTCCTTGCACAAAGAGCTGCTCTGCAGACATCCAGATGGGCCCATCTGCACGGAGCCCAACCTGACTTAAACCAAACCTGTGCTGGGGATGGGATTATTGGTGTGTCTGCAGTGCCCTGGACCACTGAGCCCATGGCTGATACTTGCTGTGAAGTTGTAGGAAATACTGTGCCCTGATTGCTTTCTTGAAAGACATGGAGTGAGTCAGATAATAGAGAAAAACCTTTTACATGAGATGTCTCACAAAGCTTTCAGTGGCTGTTGGGTCTCGGGGGCGTGCCATGTTACGTCTCTAAGCATCTCATGATAGAGCAAAGCAAAACCACCCCATGAATTCCTTGTTCACATAACATAGTATCATAGAATGGTTTTGACTGGAAGAGGCCTTTGAGATCCTCAAGTCCAACCATTAACCCAGCACTGCCAGGGCACCATTAACCCATGGCCCTCAGCACCACATCTCCACGGCCTGGAAACCCCTCCAGGGATGGGGACTCCACCACTGCCCTGGGCAGCCTGTGTCTACCTGAAGCAGCAACGCAGACCTCGTGGGACTGTTCATTTTCATTCCAGCCAAACGTCAGTCTTGACACAACAGCCCAAGGTTACAGGAATTAATGAATCAAGGTATGCAACAGAATCTACGAACCACAAAAGCATCCACCTTCTTCCTCTTCCACCGGCAGTTCAACCACAGTCCAGCAGAGACAGCTCAGATAAGAATTTCAGACCCTTCCTGAAGGGCCTAGGATTCCTGTACCTGCCAGGTGACAACAATTGTCAGCAATGATCCCGCTAGTCATAAGAAAAAAATTATTTAAAAGCTTGCTAGGCAGCTATGAAGTGGGAGCCTTCAATCTCATAACTTCTGTTACCAATAACTTGACAAGCGTGTTACCCACAGAGAATAAGAGCAGCTAGTTCTTCCTTGAGGAAAAAAATATATGAAAATATAATAAATACCTTGAGGAAGCCATCAGTTTGCTACCATTGCTCAAAAGCAGCCTTTTCCCCCCTTCTCCTGTCACCTAAACGACCACTTAGCCAATTTAGAAGTCCTTCAGGATTTTGCAACAGCACCTCCAAAGAAGAGAAAACACTTCCACTGTAATATATGCAAGTTGACTACCGTAAAATAAAGGCTGAGCGTCTCCACACTGCCCAAATGGAATCCAATGTCATCATTAGACTTTGTTACACTTTGTGGGAACTTTTGAGGATATGAACTTCTCAACATTTCACCACTTTTTCCTCCCGTGTTAATAGGAGATCCTAAAAAACCTGGGCTCCCTCGCTTTTGCAGTTTAAGCAGACAGTGTTATTACATTTGCTGTCAAGCGCTTCCAAAATTTTACACCCCAAAACCAGAAACAAGCGGCTCAGGAGACTATCTTGGCTTCTTCAAGTCAATCTAATGAAGATCACATCCATACGCAGATGATGGGTGTTATAAGACCTAGAAAAAAATGCACATACAAATCCAGAGGCCCCTGATATTTCATTTTACAACCTGGGAAAAGAAATCATAGAATCACAGAATGTGTTGGGTTGGAAGGGACCTCTAAAGGCCATCAAGCCCTACCCCCCTACAAGAAGCAGGGACATCTCTAACTAGGGCAGGTTGCTCAGAGCCCCATCGAGCCTGACCTTGAATGTCTTCAGGGATGCAGCTTCCACCACCTCTCTGGGCAACCTGTTCCAGTGCTCAACCACCCTCATATTAAAGAACTTCTTTCTAATGTCCAACCTAAATCTACCCTTTTCTAGCCTAAAACCATTATCTCTTGTCCTATTGCTACAAACCCTTATGAACAGATCTTCCTCTGCCTTCTTACAGGCAGCTTATAAAGTTGCACTGGCCCAGATGCAGGACCTGCACTTGGCCTCGTTGAACCTCATGAAGTTCACCTGGGCCCACCTGTCCTCAGGCATATCAACTGCACCACCCAGCTCGGTGTCATCAGCAAACCGGCCGAGAGTGCCCTCAATGCCACTGTCAATATCATTTAAGAAGAT
The DNA here is from genome assembly GCA_033124195.1 of Coracias cyanogaster. Taxonomy (NCBI): domain Eukaryota; kingdom Metazoa; phylum Chordata; class Aves; order Coraciiformes; family Coraciidae; genus Coracias; species Coracias cyanogaster. The sequence goes on from JAVSBS010019750.1 coordinate 55,952, forward strand.
ATTAAACAACACTGGTCCTAGCACAGACCCCTGAGGGACACCACTTGTCACCATTTTCCATGAGCCATTGACCACTACTCTCTGGATGTGACCATCCACCCAATTTCTTATCCACTGAATGGTCCACCCATTAAATCCGTATTTCTCCAGCTGAGAGAGAAGGATGTTGTGGGGGACCATGTCAAAGGCCTTGCAGAAGTCCAGATAGATGACAACCATAGCTCTTCCCTTGGCCA
>JAVSBS010019751.1:0-21359 GCA_033124195.1 Coracias cyanogaster
ACCAGCTCTAAGGGATGCATTTGAGAAGCAACCATGACTTTCCATGGGAGGGGTAACACCAGCTTTCCTGATCCATCTCAGCAACATCCCCTCACAAGTCTTCTTTCACACAGTCCTGCCATAGGTTCCTGTGGGCCCAGCTTCTCTACTGCCCACTGTGGTGCCAGCATCACCTCCTGGACACAACAGACAGAGATGGCTCCCTCAGTGGCCCCTCACATAAAAGAACACCACTGAGATAGCTCGGCAAGATGCAGCCAGCCCCAACAGAAGCCACACCCAACAGGAAGCTTTTCTAATTAATCGGCTCCTGGTTAATATAATCCTGGCCTCACCCACCACCCCAGCCATGACCACCTGGGCAAGGGTGGAGCCACAGAGACACAGGTGGGCCAGGTTCTGCTTCTGAAACATGATGCTAACAGAAACAAAACATTCTGCTAGGTTGTGACTCATCCACAGGTCAATTCCAGCCTAGGGCCCACAACCTAGACCCCAGCACTTCACCAGTTTTGGACACCACAATACAGGAGAAATCTCGAGGTGCTGGAGCAAGTGCAGAGGAGGGCAATGAAGCTGTTGAAGGGCCTGGAGAATAAGTCTTATGAAGAGCAATTGAAGGAGCTGAGACTGTTTAGTCTGAGGAAGAGGAGGCTAAGGGGAGACTTCATCACTCGCTACAACTACCTGAAAGGCCATTGTAGAGAGGTTGTTGCTGGTCTCTTCTCACAGTTAATTAGCAATAGAACAAGAAGGAATGGCTTCAAGCTGCAACAGGGTAGGTTTAGACTGGACATTAGGAAAAAAATTTTCACAGAAAGAGTAGTTAGATGCTGGAAAAGGCTGCGCAGGGAGGTGGCTGAGTGACCATCCCTGGAGGTGTTGAAGGGTCATTTAGATGTGGTGTTTAGATATGGTTTAGGGGAGAACTTGCAGAGTAGGGTTGATGGTTGGACTCGGTGATCCCAAGGGTCTTTTCCAACCTGAATGATTCTAGGATTCTATGATTTACTCTTTGATTTCCAAGCAATCTTTGGAAATAGAAGGGGCTTGTGCAGCATCTGTAAGCCCAACAGTTCTTAGTCCATTTTTGCCTGATGTTCTCCTAAAACTTCTCTGGCTCCAGTTAATGGAGTGGGCTCTAGTTAATCTCTCCACTAAAGTTATTGAGGAAAACTTTCATAAAAATTGGTCTTTCAGTAATAGGTCTGTGGCTTCTGGTGTGATTTAATTTTCCTGGGTCTGACATATTGAGAATTAAAATAGAATGACATTTTTTAAAACTGTCAGTAATTGCTGCTCTTATCAATCATTTGCCAAGAAGGTACCGTCTGTATCAGCTAACTTTGCTTTGGCCTGCTGCAGCTTTTTTCTTCATTTCCTTTGTACTTTCTCAAAGTAATGAAGTTATTAAGCTTCATCCCTCCATTTGTTTGCAAAAATGATATCCTCCCCACACATGTCCTGTCATGCTCAAATGAAAGCTGAAACAGGCAGAGCATTTTTCTTTACTTTGCACTTCTGAGCATCCACACTATTTTAAAGTAATATTTCTGACTGTCTGCTTATGGTTTAGTATCTCCATACCACAGCCCTTACGAAATGCTGATGATCTAAGAGCCCATCGTTGTATTCCTATCTGCATGCCCTGGAACTCATGTTTAAAATCTCTTATTCTTCTGTTGTCACGCTTTTTAACCAGACATCTGATAATCTTCATTCTGAATTCATTTTCAAGATCATGCTTTGCTGCTAGGCTGGGGCTCGTAGTCTCAAATTCAGCACAATTGCATGTGTTGCCAGGGTCAACAGCATTTGCAACACTTTCTTAATGATTATCTTTTTAGCAGCATTATCAGACAGTGTAGAACAGATTATTAGTATTCTTTTACTATAGTACATCTTACTAAATCATACAAGAGAGCTTCCTCCTTCAAAGACCACCAACTTCTATACAATCCCTTCCTGAAATATAATCAGCATCCCACACCAACTGGAATCATCATGGCTGCATACTTATATGAGAAGCTAGATTTGAAAGTTTCCCTGTGTGGATTCCTAACACGGACCCTTTCACCATGGATTTTAGTTCAATTTAAAAAAAAAATGATCCAGAGAGTGATGGGATAAGCATTGTCATCAACTGTTGTTGCAGAAAAATTCCTCTGGTCACTACTCATCATTACTTTTGATCTAAACTGTCCAGTGATAATCTGTCAACTCAGGTTTCAGTGATAAAATTATTAACAACCGGAATGTTTCACCATGTTTTTGCACTATCCATCTCAGAAGTTGCTTAGCTAGCAGGTAAGGGCTGTGTCAGGAAATGGGGTCCTGGGTGAGTTGTATGAAAAATGTGCCAGAGACTTTCCTTAGTTTTATTACAACTGTTGTGAACCTGGCCAAGCAAGCTTGGCTTTGCACAACAAAAAAATTCTGATGATAGGTTTCAAGCTACTATCAATTTGCCAGTGAAATCAGTCGGTTCAGCGGGGCATAGACATACCTGAACTGAATCCAAACAAGTGGCTTGGCTGGAGCCTTGTTTTGCTCCTTCAAAAAGCAAAGTAACCAGCAGGAATCCTGAGGAGGGAAGGGATCACAAATGCCTTAGCGTTATGGTCCATAATAGTGTTTGTTGTATTGAACTCCTGCCAGAGTAACCTGACCTTAGCTTAGTTTTCCTCTACTACCAAAGCTTGTACCTGGACCTCTCCCACCTCATACCTATCTAGGTTATCCTAAAACCTGAACTACTCACGGGCAATAGAGTGGCTCCCAGGTATGAAACCCTAACTTACTCTCCTGCTAATTCTTCTTTAATTTTTCACTCTTGTAAATTCAGAAGGCACTGCTTTGATACAATTGTTCAGTCTTGTCCCTTAGGAGCTTTACTTTGAGACTACCTTCCAGCTGGCCTGCTGTGTTGTGAACATGACTCCAAGCAAGGCCTTTTCCCGATGGCAAGAGGCATATAGAGATATCTGCCAGTACAGAGCTGGAGTGAGACTTCGATACCAGAGTTGGCAGGGGAGCGATTCTTATATGTGACAGGTATACCCAATAGCTAGGGATCATTAGGCATATGTATCTGAAATACAGATTTAGAAGTTGAAAGCATAGTTGAGAGAAGGAAAAGTAACACTAAGACAAACCACAGAACAAGATATTAATCCAGAAGTTGCTCCTTTTTAATGGAGACTGTTTTTATTATTATTGTTTTTCCTAATGTTTCAGAATGAAAACCTTTTCCTCTCTGTATGTAAAAAGCATATCTTAAGGGAAATAAGGTGTCCCCTCTCTACTTTCTTTCACACTTTGCAGCTCTTATTCTGTTCTTTTCCTATTATACCCTCACATCTCTACACAGAGTGAAGATTGTGTGGAATCTGAATAATAATCCATGTACATTTACTACCATATCATGTGCAGTGTTTTATATCAGTGATTCCCAAACTTTTTTTTCCAAGGATTTCTCTAGTATGTAACTCAACTTCCCAGAGCCCTTGTGTTCTCTGCCTCTCTTCTCTCTTCTCATCCCACTGGTGTTGCCTAGCTTTTCTTACCCACCTCCAGATCCCTCCCCTTTCCAGCTGATTCCCCCTTTCTTCCATTCCTCCCTTAATCAGCCTTCCTTCCTACTCTCAGATTCATTTATCATTCTTTTCCCAACTGGCTCAGAATATATTTTTCTCTTATTGGAGTTTCAATACTTTTTGAAACCTCAAGAAGGAAATGAGGGTTTGGCAACAGTACAGGGTTTTTTGCCGCTTCCATGGCTGTCCTCCTCTTCCTGCACAGCCATGTATTCTTCCTTTTCCTTCCTAGCAAAACTAGATTTCCTGCTGTCTGAAGCAGAGATTGCTAGTTCAGGGAATAGATGCTGTCACAGTAGTCTCCTGGTGTCCATCTGTTACCCTTAGGAAGCAGCAAGTATTTTATGTCACCTTTGAACGCATCCCTGTCTCTTTGTCTGTAAGTGTTTGACATCTGACATTTGAATGTATAAAATGTTTCAGCACCAGACTACTGTGAGCTGTTGCTGATACTGTTGCCCTTGGTGCAGTCCCTTTGGAAGTGTTACGATATCATCTGTGGTGAATAAATATTTATCTATTTGAATCTAATGATGGTGTAATTCTGTGGACCTAATCCTGAAATGTTTAGTTTGCCCATTTTCATGCAAAATTTGCACTAAAGCTAATGGCTCAGAATTTTTTGTTACTGTTCTAATGTCATTGAGAAATAGAAAAAGCTTGTCAGAAGTGTTCATTTTCAGATAGCAATGTATCTCTTTCTTAGATGAGGAGAATCAACCGGAAACCAAATATAATTGAGAAGATCTTTAGGCATTACAGGCGTTACACAGTGAATGGAAATGCTTTTGATAAGGGTATGGCATGACAAGTTAGAAATCATTTTCATTTCTTTTAAATTAGCATCTTACATCCCCAGAGGCTTTGTCTTGGGTTTAAAGAGCACACAGAAGAATACTGCCCCCAGAAGAAGCTATCCTATGTAATTTCTTTCTTCTTTGCTTGCAATCAATCATTCTTTCAGTGAGGCAGATCTTATGTGCTGCTCCATGGTTGCAGGATGCTTCTTGCTGTAGGATACTCATGGCTGTAGCTCCCTGTAATATGATCATCCAATTTGCTGGGTTTAGTCATCTGTGGCTGGGTTCCTGAGCATGGTATTTTGATTTGGTTTAATGTGAAAAAGTGTGTTCTTCCTGTCCTTCATTGTTAAACAGTATTGAAGAAGTATTTGTGCCTTGTCCCTGGCTTTGCCACCATACAGAGTGTGTTAAGGGATGGACTGCAGTGCAGCACCTGATGGAGCTCCCATGAATTCCTCCCACTGTAAGCAGACTTTTGCAGACTGTGCAAAGTTTCAATTTAAGGAACACCCAGCAATAATTTTCCTGTCTACTTTAGCCACCATTTAGAGACTCACAGTCACTGAATTTTTTGATCTCAGATCTGTAACAACAGACATAAAATTCAAACTGAGAGTCCATCGTTGGTTTTCAAGAGCTAATGTTAATCATTAGTAAGAAGTTTACTGTTCTTGAGACTCTTCTTTTTGTTCTTTAAAAAGGATTTCTCTTGTTCTGGCCAAAGCGAGAGAAAAGTAGCAGAAGGTAATTGTATAGGTCACTGACAAGGTTATTAACCTGGCAATGGAGGAATGCCAGATCACCAGAAAAGGGGAGTTAGAACAGTTGCTTCTGAATATCTCGCACCCCTTGGAATCTCCTGCTATTAAAACTGTTTTGTTCTATAGAGTTGTTGACAACAGAGTTAAGGTTAAGGAAACTGACTGTAATCCACCAGTCTGGACATTCATCTGGCCTATTGGAAAAGCAACTGTGTGTTCCAGCCCCACAGGCATAAAGCTTTCTGTTAGAAAGGCAGGAGTGAATTATGGATAACTCAAACACAGTACAGAAAATTACATTTGCATATGTAACACAGAGAGGATTAAGTATAATTACAGTAGTTGTACTCAGCAAAGCATAGATGGGTAGAAAAAGTGTGAGATAAATGCTATGCCTGCTGAGTAACCTTGGTGTGCTTGGAGAAAGACATTCCAGGCTTCCTTTGGTTTGTATAATCTGAATATTTCCCTGGCATACTTTTTTGCCAAAGCCCAGTATGTAGCACAGATGTGGGGTTAATGATTGATTCATATTAAGCCTCAGATGAACTCTAGAATTAGGCAGTTCAGATCCGATATGCCCCCAAATGCTCACAGACCGAATTAAACCCCTTTGCTTCCTTCACATGGGAATTTTTCAGGCTGTCAGTGGTTGCAGGTTGAAATTGTAGGGATGATCAACCAAGTCACCACAACTTTACATTTGCCAGGGGACTCGGGCATGGAAGCTAAGTACATGAGGATAAGAAATTTTTTGAACCAAGGTAGAAAGGTATCTTAGTGCAATTCTCTGTCTAGAATACATATCACTGCTGCCTGTCCAGCAGAGACCTCATCTGAAATTAAAACATCTCAGACTTTTTCAGGCTTTTTTTTTAACGACATATTTAAAAATCCTTCTTAAAAATCTTCAGCATTTAATTTAAGCATCAGATAAGTTGATTTAAACCAACATTGAGTACACCTCCTTCCACTACCTACTGTTTCTCGTTGTAACAGGAATATTCACCAGCCCTTCCTTTGGAAAGTGAAAGCTATTTTGACAGCAGCAGTACAACTTCCAACTACTGACTAAATCTAAAAATGAGGGACTTAGGGGTTATGGCAATTAGCAAACAGTGGTGATGATGAAATCATGTAAACGTGATGCACTACTGCTTTCCTAAAAGTTCTTACCAGCACATTACAGAAAGCTGGTGTCTGTGCATAGTTCTATAAATGCTCTAGCATCTGGGTGAATTCACTAAACTTACCATCTTTCCTGTCTCCACTTTCCTAGACTTTCTCTATTTTTCTTATAATCATTCATAAAAAATAGTTCCAGCCTTATCAGTTCTGACTCTTGTGTTTTGTTACTTGTTAGCCAGCCTTGGGTTTCGTATTTTAATACCAAGAATACCTCTTAAACTGCATAACTGCATGACTCTAACATACCCTATGTTTGTATTTGCTGGAGCACTTCCATTGTTTCAACATCCTGCTCATACAAGAATGTTGCACGGTTTCTTTATATTTATGCTGGAAGAAAGTTATTTATGAACTTCAAGATGATGGAAATCTTCCTGTCCTGTCTTTCCTTCTCTTCCCACCTCACAGCTGCTGTCATGCATTAATGGAGTGATTCAGTGGATATCAGGCATGGAAGTTGTAGGGTTCAGCCCTAGTGCTTTCTCCCCACAGTAACCCAGCTGAAATTTGTTGCTTACTGGGGGAGCGAGAGCTGTGTGCACTGTAGGGCTCCACGTTCTATCAGAGCCCTAGTCAGACTCCTTCATGTACACAATTCATACAGTTACTATTCATTCTATAAATTAATCTGCTATATTTTTTAACAATGGCAACTGAGTGCATCGTGCTAAACTCAAATCAATGTCATCCATATCAGTCACCAGGGGTCTCGATCTCTTTCTAGCAAAGATTGTGGTATTCAGACATTCCACACAAGCTGTCAAGTGGTCCAACTCAGTAACAACTAATAAAGCCAGCACCCCTCAAAAATTTCCCAGGGGAATCTTTTAAAATTGAACAGGGAGGAGTAAATCTTGTAGTGTCAATAATGGTGAAAATGTTAATCAGGTTGACTGCGATGTGCATCCTCATGTGAAATTTCAAAGGCTGTTCTGGGAAGATGGCTGTGACTCAAATTCACTCTGTTGCTCTCTGCCTGCAGCACTACTTTCCAATCTATATAAAGAGCTCTCTGAGATGGGCTGGATAATGTGTTCTGGTGATCTAGTTGCTTTCTCAACCTTTTAAATCTCAGCTACTGATTTTAGTGATGCCCTTAAATGAAAGTTAGATGACAGGGATGAAAGTGTTGATCAGACTTGCTGGGCTGGCTAACTGATACAGTCCCTGGCACGTAGCAGAAACGTGTCTATTTGCTGAGCATAGCATGACTCTGATTTACTACACCACACAAAGCTGGTTTAACACTAACAATCGATAAGATGATTTTATTATACAAACTGGGTAGAAAAGGGAGTTTATGGTGTAAATTTAGTCTATTAAGGGCGTTTCTGTGAATAAATTGTACTAGATGTTCTTTTCATCCTTTTTAGCACAGATTTTTTTCACAAATGTCATTTTTGGGCATTAGACACTTGTTTTCCTCCTGCTGTTGTGAAAGAACTGCAAGTACTGACATTAAACATTCTGGGAAATTTGTTCTGTTTTTTTTATAATAAGTGAAAACAGTCCTGCCAGAACTCAAACCCTCCAGTAACTTAAATTTCTATTTTATTGTGTTATTTCTTAGGTACTTTGATATCCTTCTAAAGAAACTAATTAAGGGACTATTTCTGAAGCCCCAATTGCATACTTACTCCATATAATCATGCTTTTTTTTTTTTCTTTTTTTTTCTTTTGTTAATATATCTGCAGAAGAAATAAAATAGCAGCTTTAAGCATTACTACTAAAATACGTGTTTTCAATACAAATTTGTGACATGAAATAACAAGTGCTAAAAATTTCTGATTGCCTGATGTTAATTTCTGGGCTTTGGCTAGGCACTAGAGCAGACTAGAGCTGGTACAGTTAAGGACCTTCGTGGCCACTTTGAGATTTTTATTCATATTTTTAAAAGCTATTTTATTCATTCCAACCTGCTAAACTTAGGACATATTCCTTTTCTTAGCTGGTTAATCCACTTCAGTGTTTGTTTAAGCTCTTTGTAGATGGCATAGGAAAGTATTTCATTTGCATACTAGGCAGGCAAGGAGACCTAATAGTCTTTATCTGTCAGCTTTAACATTCAAGAACCAGCCCTGCAGTCACCATGATGTAGACCTGCCCTCCATGGTGCATGGGTGCCTGGCTCCCCTGCCATGTCCAGATCCTTGCGCTTGCCTTCTTTTCCTTTTACAAATGCAGAAAATAGGAGAAACCTGAGAGCTGGGAGGAATGTGGAAGGTAGAGACACAAAACAAACTTGCTAGGGCTCTGAGGGCACCACCAGCCCTGCCTGCCCCTGCCCACTTCCTCACAGCCCCGCCCTTCTTGGGCACAGGCCTCACCAAGATGAGCCTGGCTGATGTTGATGACCCTGGCTGTGTTCAGTTTTGGGCCCGTCTTCAGTGTTGGGCCCCTCACAAGAAGGACATTGAGGAGCTGGAGTGAGTCTAGAGAAGAGCAATGAAGCTGCAGAAGGGTCTAGAGCACAAGTCTTATGAGGAGAGACTGAGGGACCTGGGGTTGTTGAGCCTGGAAAAAAGGAGGCTCAGGGGAGACCTTCTCGCTCTCTACAGCTATCTGAAATGAGGTTGGTGTCAGGTTGGGGTCAGTCTTTTCTCCAAAGTAAGAAGTGATAGGACAAGAGGAAATGGTCTCAAGTTGTGCCAGGGGAGGTTTAGGTTGGATATTAGGAAAAATTTCTTAATTGAAAGGGTTGTCAAAGCTGGGCCCAGGCTGCCCAGGACAGTAGCAAAGTCAACAATCCAAGGAGGGATTTAAAAGATGTGTAGATGTGGTGCTGAGGGACATGGTTTAGTGATGGCCTGGCAGTGCTGGGTTAATGGTTGGACTAGATGATCTTAAGGTCTCTTCCAACCAAAATGGCTCTATGATTCTATGTCCCAACCTGGCCTTGGCTCATCCCCATGGAGGTGAACAATGCCGGGGCTGGGGCTTGCCCCAGTGCCCCATGGCTGCCCTGCTCCTGGCTGCAGTGGTGGGACTGGGCTGGCTGCCAGGGCCTCCAGGCGGTGTGGGGTCTCCCATGTGCACCCCAGGTGCAGCCATGCAGATAAAGCAAGAGTTACAAGAGGAGGAGGATGGGGAGGATGAGGAGGAGCAGATCCTCTCTACATCACTTAAATCCCTTGTTGTGGAATCCCAGTTTAGGACCCTGCTTGCAGCGCCATGAGTGAAACACACCTCACTCTAGAGCGGAAACCAGCAACGTGGTTCATTGGGGTGGGTGATAATTTTACAAAGCTTGATTAAGTTGTTAGAATTTAGCAGAGCTTCATCAAGGCTGGATCTGATGGCAAAGCCCACTCCTGTTACGTAGCATGGGGCAGAATCCAGCAAGGTGGATTGCTGTGGCTGGGCTGGGCTGGCTTCACCCTGGAACGCGCTGTCCCCAGTGTCCCTGCTATCCCCAAGTGTCCCTGCTGTCCCCAGTGTCCCCACTGTCCCTGCTATCCCCAAGTGTCCCCACTGTCCCCAGTGTCCCCGCTGTCCCCGTTCTCCCTGCTGTCCTCGCTGTCCCCAGTGTCCCCGTTCTCCCTGCTGTCCTCGCTGTCCCCAGTGTCCCCGCTGCCCCCACTGTCCCCTCTGTCTCCAGTGTCCCCGCTGCCCCCTCTGTCCCCACTGTCCCCAGTGCCCCCTCTGTCCCCAGTGTCCCCTCTGTCCCCAGTGTCCCCGCTGTCCCTTGGGTCCCCGCTGTCCCCAGTGTCCCCACTGTCCCCTCTGTCCCCACTGTCCCCGCTGTCCCCAGTGTCCCCGCTCTCCCCCCTCGCTGTCCCCAGCGCTGCGCGGCGGCTGCGCGGCCGGCAGGGGGCGCTGTCAGCCCGCGCTCCGCAGCCATTGGCCGTTGCCAACCCTCGGGTCAGCGCCGGGGCGGCGGGGCCGGGCGGGGACAGCGGCGCGAGGCCCAGGAGCGCCCCGCTGGGCTCGCCGCGTGTCTCGGGCGCTGGGAGGTGGCCACAGGGCGAGCACTGACCGTCTGTCCGGTGTCACCCCCGGCGGTGTCAGCCCCCACAGCGGGGTAGGGGAGAGCCGAAGGGTAACAGGGAGAAAACTTGCGCACTGAGATGAAGACAGTTTAACAGGTAAAGCAGAAGCCACTCGCACAAGGGCTTCGTCCTCCACATCCCATCGGCAGGCCCCCGTTCAGCCATCTCCAGGAGAGCCGGGCTCCATCACGAGGAGCGGTGGCTTGGGAAGGCAAACCCCACCACTGCCGAGGGCCCTCCTTCCACCTTCCCCCCGCTTGGTACGCTGAGCGTGACAGCACATGCCGGGGGGTACCCCTGGGTCAGCTGGGGCCAGCTCTCCCCCTGTGTCCCTTCTTGTGCACACAGCTGCTCGCCGCGGGCTGGGGACAGGCGCAGGACGGGCCTTGGCGAGGTGCAAGCGCTGCTCGGCAGCAGACACGGCTCTGGGCTGCCCGCGTTGTTCTCATCCCACATCCAGAACGCAGCACTGTGCCAGCTGCTAGGGAGAAAATTGACTTTATGCGAGCTGAAACCAGGACGCTGTCATATAGAGAGCAGGTTCTCTTTCCAGAAGAGGCCGTGACAAATGTCAGGGGTGTGTGCAGTGCTGTTGGGTGGGTTCGTTTATTTACGTTTGCACCAGAGAATCCCGGAGCCTCGGTCATGAAGTGAGACTGCCTTCTGCTCAGTGTCGCATCATAAAAATACATAGACGAACAAGATGCTCTCCGCTGCAGGGAGCTCACAAGTATCTGCGTGTAAAGCGGGCTGTGTCCCTGGGGAATGACAGCAGTTCAAGAGAAGGGTGTTCAGGTACTGTCCTGAGTGCTTTGTAATGCAGTTTGTCTGTAGGTGACAATGTGTTCCCTTTGTACAATACTCCGAGGTGCTAAGTTGTGTACATCACTTAGTAGTGACTTACATCATTCTGGATGTGCAAATTCTTTTTCTGTTTTACTGAAGTTTTTCTTGATGGGGGTCATAAGGTTTGAAACTTCCAAGTTCTGTTTCAGTAAATACAAAAATAAGTAAAACATATTAAGGCTTCCTTTTCAAATACTTTATGACTATCCATAGGAGTGTAGCACTGAGGAAAGTCCCTACATCTTTGCTTCCAGCTATCTGCTGTCACAAGCAGGTTTGTTTTACCATCTACTGACACCTACATGCGGGCAGCCATCTTCAAGGGTAGCAAAAGCAGAAAGAGGGGGAAAAAAATAGAGAACTATTCTTGGCAAGAAAGTTCCATATGTAGCAAAGGAGAGTGTGTGGTTTCTGTGCGATTTTGTCCTATGTTGCTACCTGTAAATGAAATCAACATTGGTTGGGACTGCGTTTCATGACAGGCTTTCTAATGCAACGCTCCATCTTCTTCACACAAGGTACTCACAGAAATGTCACCAATAATAAAGTATCAGCGAAAACTTGTGAGATAGAATGTCCTAATTTTCTAGTAGCATGATGCTGCTGAAGACTTCCTATTTGTCTCCTTACCGTGAAACCATCAGTTTGAGATCGTCACCAGTTTCTGTTCCCCCAGCCTTTCACCTGAGACAGAAATTTTGCTGTGTACTTTCACTAAGTGGTTTTCTGAAACTGAAATTAGTTAAAGTGACCATGCTAAAGAATTTTAGGACAACATTGGTTGTCCTTCTGCCATTGTAGAAGCTGGATATGCATGAGGGGGAAAAACTGTAAAGGACAAATATTTACTTTTAGTTGGGGGAATCTCACACCTGTGCATGGACTCTTGTCCATACTTGTTTGTTTGGGTTTTTTTTTGACAAATATTTGCCCTCCATTGTAATCCTATCTGATTGTTTCCCAGATGTCAAAATGTCCTTATGCTTGTAATGTGCATAGTTTTCTCATGCTTTTGGTTCTGCAGCAGTTTTCTCAAAGTTTTGTTGGTTCATTTTTGAGAAATCCTGCTGTGCATTTCAAAGAGGAATTTCCAGTCTTCCTCAGGCTGTTTCTCATCAGCAGCCTGAAAAGTAGCAACAGCAAAGATTACAGGCTCTTATCAGACAAAGCGAGCATGGCACACAGTGTAATGTGAGAAAGGGCACAAGCATCACTAAATTCCAATACTACAGCAGCTCATTGATGTAAAATGTACTATTGACAACTATTTTTTTTCCACACTTGCTCACAGGAGTATTCTTCAAAAACATTTATTTACAAGTTTAAGATCCCTTACTGTGTATTTTTATGCCTGAGCACCTTAGTGCTTTGAGAGATCCTGCTGAGTTTGCAAGCATCATGTCCTACGTTTCTATCTTCCAAATTCAGGTATGAATACTGATAGTAGTTTATCACAGTGTACGTGTTGTATGAACTGGAAGAAGGTTATCATCAAGAGGCTGATAAGAGCATTTCTTTTAGACAAGGTATCTGATACTGTCTGGAAACAAAGCGTGAATTTGTAGAACCAGGTTGCTTTCTGTGACCAAATATACATTTTTGTCTCAAGTAGATCCTTAGTGATCCTTAACTGTTGTTGTGCTTTAGGAATTTTTTTTTTTTTTCCAGAGTAAGTGGTTGTTAGAAGCTTGGCATAGAGGGAGATGCCCAAGTCTTTGAAATTACCTTTTCAGGTTACAGACTTCAGAGGTAAACAACCATTAATATAATCAGGCTCCTATTGTGCAAAACACTGTATGAAAATGAAGAAAAAGGAAAGCCTGTGCTCAAATAAGTAATCATCTGCTCCAAAACTCAGCAGATTGCTGAATGTTAGAAAACATCTGGGGAAATCTAAAAAAAATATTTAGCTGATAGAAAATCCTCCTGAGAAACTGAGGCACTGAAGATATTTCTGGCTGCAAGAAAAAAGAAATATTGAAAGGCAAGTCCCCAGTGGACAGCACCATGTTGAGGCTGTGGAAGCAGCAGGTTGGACCATTTATTGCACAGTATGGCAAGGGAAGGACATATGGGTTTGGGTGCACAGCTTCCCTTGCAGCCCCCTTACCTGGCAGAAGGGGAGCGGGGCTTCTGCACTAAGATCTTGGCAGTCTGTAGAAAGACTTGGGTCTGTAGAAAGAAACTAAAATATCCTTTTTCCCAATTCCTTCTTTTTCCCAGCTAGCAACAGGTGCAAACACATGTATTGCCACCTTCTTCCTTTTCTGGCAATCCCTTCCTGTGGAAGTACCTATTTAAAATACTTTTGCCCCTGTTCTAAATATAAACATTTTAATCATAAGCATTTGTATTTTCTGGTTTGGTTTTGATGCTTTACAAGAAGTTTACTACAAACTGCCCACAGCTACAGAAGTGAACTTGCTCAAATTGCAAAACAAAAAAAATTAACCAACTCCAAGATTAAATAATTTCAGGTTTGCATGTAAAAATAGAGTCTGTAGGCTGTATATATAGTCTCTTTATTTGCTTGAATATCACTAGAAAAGTAGTTGCCATTTGTTCCTCAAAAGATAAAATGTTTATTTCACATTGGTTATGTGCATAAGAATTGGGGAATTATGGTGCTGAGTCACTCATATTTTTAGAAGAGTTAAGCTTGTCAGTGCCTACCTCAGTTTCAAAAAGGGAATTTAGGTTCCTAAGACATCAATGTGCTTATTAAAATTTTACTATAAATGCCTTTTCCAAGCCCTCAGTGCCTTTGGAGTGCGGGTGTCTCTACATGACATCCATATTTCTGAAAATCCTAAAAAAGAAGTAAAGATATGTCAGTGGACCACCTGCCTATCCTTTGCTCCAGGAAGTTCAACTGAGTTGTTTTCAATTAGATTGGATTTTATTTTAGCCTTGAAAAAAATTGCAGCATCATCTGCTAAATATTTCTTGTAAGCATTTTGTACAATCAAACCTTAGCTGCTTGCCAAGGTATTTTCTAATGTAGATTTATGGCTGTCCTGAAATCTGATCTAGAAATATCCTGGACAAATATCTATTTTGTACTCCTAAAAATGTATGCCCAGTGAATAAGACAAAAGGTTTTTAGCCATTTCAAAGTCAGGAAAAGGAGACAGTAATGTTTTTACATGTGGGATCCGTTTGTTGCTGCTGTTACCCATTACACTGAACTGGGAAAAATACTTGGTTCTGACAACCTGCAATTAGAAATTACAATTTGCTTCTTGTCCCAGGCAATGGTGATTTACATGGAAAAAACCCACATTGTTTTTATTATGTTTTGTACTGTAGAATAACCTGACCTATGCCCTTCTTCAGGCAACACAGAACTGAGACATTGAGGGTAGATTCTGAAGAGGATTTCTGCTGCTGTAATACTAGCATACATAACTCCTAACTTTTCATACCCAGAGGGCTACATGAGTTCACAACCCAGAGATAAGTTTAAGATTCTGTCGCTCAATCCTTGGATATAACATTTACCTAAAAAAAATGATTTATAAAAGCCAGTGTGCAGAAATGGCAAAACAGGCAGGAGATGAGGAAAGGCTAGCAGAGGGGACGGCCCAGGTGTCAGTGCCTTTCGGGAGCTCCCTGTCTCTCATGGCCCTCCCCAACTTCTCTCTGCTTTTAAGAAACAAATATTAACTTCCTCAAGGACTGGAATGCATTTTGCTTTTATCCCATATGAATTCTAAGAATCTATCTCAAACTAATGACAAATCTTTTTAATTTTTCTGTGCAAAGAAGTGCTTCACAAGAAAAGATTGAGGACCACTTGGCTTGTCGTTTCCAGTGGGATACTGTCTGACTGGTAGAGGTGATAGGTCCAAGTTTTATAATGTGATGAAGCTTTTTTATCTGGATTGTCCGGTACCTAAATAAATATTATAATGACTTTATGGAGAATTCCCCTCCTCTCTGTCCTTGTGTTGAACATGCTCAGAACATACTGTTTAGGTCCTATCTGGGAAAGGAAGGAGAATGTCTCTGTTAAGAATCACCATAGATTTTAAGTGTGAAGTGTCCATAGACTTGTACTGGAATATGGAGACAGGAAAATAGAAAGGAATTCCAACCTCAGGGGGGTCAGAAAAGCCCTTATGCATCATTTATTGATGAAGTCTAAATGAAGTCCAATAGCCATCACATATTTTTCTGCTTGGGTATTGTAGTGATAGAAGATCACATCAAGGCAAAAAATCTTCAATTATTTCAGACACCAAGAGTATAACAATTTTTTTTTTTTTCAGAAGCATCTTGCTAACTGCTACTTGAAGCCTTGCTATTGCTAAAATTACTGAAACCTGGTTTTTTATTTAGCCAGTGAAATGACATAGTTAAGTAATTTGTTCCGTCTTGTTGTGATTGTTTTTACTCGCTGGTAGTTCATACTGTTAGTTTGGTGTTATTGAAGTCTGAACTATATCTGATTTACACCAGTTAAGGATTTGGCCCAGAAACTTCAATTGAATTTACACATCTGGATCCATTAAGTATGACTTAAGTTCCATATCATTAACATAATGGGGAGAAACCCCACTCCACACGTGAGAACATTTCTTCCTTATATACCTCTTACCAGATTTCAGTGTTGATGAGTTCTCAATTTTTTGTAGATAAAATGGAAAATCTGGATGAGATTGGTACCCTACCCTCTCATATTCTGGGGATCAGAGATCTAGAATCAAATTCAAGTGCTGGCTTTTTAAAATAACACCCTGGCTAATTTTACATTAAGTTCACTGAAGGACTATCCATTGGATATTGCTGGATATTGCTATGGTGGATAAGTTTTTCTGTGCTGTCTGTGGTGATTCCTGTGAAATGCTATTAACAGCAGGAGATTACTTTTTGAAGTTTATGATGGTAGTTTTGCTGATACAAGCAGATACTTTCTATTACATTAATGTTCCATTTAAATAACAGATTGCCAGCCACAAACTTTATATATTTTATTCCCAATATGGGCAATATATGGATCTCTTGAGTATGGCTTCATAGATTCATTTAGCACCTAATGCACTTTTAATGAAAGATTCTTTTCATTATCTCTTTGTAAGGCATGTGATGCAATGACATTCCACGGTGCTTCATAGAAGAGGTATTTATAATTTTCAAAATATTTATGAAGGTCAGATATTAGGTTTACTGAAGCATACTGCATTGGGGGCAGAGCAGGGTGGGGAAGAAGGAAAAATGAAAGTGAATTAGGTCAGGAAATAATAGAATCATAGACTAGTTTGTGTTGGAAGGGGCCTTAAAGATCTTCTAGTTCCAACCTCCCTGCCATGGCAGGGACACCTCCCACTAGACTAGGTTGCTCAAGGCCCCATCCAGCCTGGCCTTGAAAACTTCCAAGGATGGAGTACCCACAACTTCCTTGGGCAACCAGTGCTAGTGCCTCACGACCGTCACAGTGAAGAACTCCTTCTTGATATCTAATCTAGATCTACCTTCTTTCAATTTAAAACCTTTACCCCACATGCTATCACTGCACTCCCTGATAAAGGGTCCTCCCCCAGCTTTCCTGTAGGCCCCCTTTAAGTAATGGGGGGCTGCTATAAGGTCTCTTTGGAGCACTCTCTTCTCCAGGCTGAACAACCTCCATAGCAGAGGTGTTCCAGCGCTCTGCTCATTTTTGTGGCCTTCTCTGGCCCTGCCTGAGCAGATCTATGTCTTTCTTACACCAGGAGTTGCAGAGCTGGACATGGTACTCCAGGAAGCGTCTCCTAAGAGCAGAGGAGAGGGGGGAGAATCACCTCCCTTGACCTGCTGGTGATGCTGGTTTTGGTGCAGCCTAGGATGCGATTGACTTTTTGGGCTGTGAGCACATATAACCAGTACAGCCTCACGACATTTCATCCTGCTCTTTCTGCTGAGATAATATCAGCTAAGCTGATCAGCTGTTTCTGCTAGAGAGTGTAGATGCAGAACTAGTCAAATATTCTTCCAGCTACGCATCTCATCAGAACCTTTTTGACAAAATACCTAATCAAGGCCACTGATTTTTCAAAATTCCAGAAGAATGGAAATAAGCATGGGGAGAAATAATTTCTCCCACACACTAATGTTGAACAGGATGCAAAAAACATTTATGTGACTGCCTGTGCTGGCCTAACCAGTATGAAGACCTGCCACTTATGTTACAAATCCATGCTTCATTTCTAGTTTAGGAAACATAACAGGTAGTGGTGAGGAGGAAATTTAGCTGAGCAGAAGTGTCAAGAAGAATGTGAGGGATTGCATGTGACTTTGGGAATCTAAACTGAAGCAGACAAACAGCTGTTAAACAGCTCTTCAAATGTAGGCTGTAGTTAGGGTGTTTTGGAACCAGACCATCAGCCAAAATAAGTTTAACAGGAAAAACTGATGGTAGTGGTTCTCTAACACTTTATTAAGAAAGTCTTCCAAGATAGGGTTTTAATATAATTGATGTACTAGATCACATTTGTTGGTAGCAGTTGGAAAGCGGCCTGTTTCTCAATCAGTTTAACTCATGTACTGATGAACTAGGAGAACACAGAACAGGAGCGAAATATTCTTTAGGAATATATGACTTGAAATGGTCTCAGTACTATCAAACTACCAGGACTAAAATTGGAACAAACGGACAAATATTAATGGGGTACAATATTTAAAGTATTACAAAGCACGATGTTTCGGACATATTCATCCTGGGCCTAAGACAGATTCTTTTAATTGAGCCTGCTATTCAGAATTTTTAGTTATAATTTCTTGTACCTCTTCCATCCTATTCTGTATCAGGTAACTCATAATGACCACCACCTAGGACAGGGCATAAAACTACATGAACTGTTGGTTTGGTTCAGTAAATAGTATTTTCTTCCCCTCCAGCAGCAAATGCTTCTAGACCATATGGAATGAAATGGCAAAAAAGACAAGTGGAAAAAAATTCAGCCAAAACTCTGTAGCAAGTAGCAGTTCTTCCTTTTCTATGAGATAAATTCATCGCGGAAAATTCTTGTGTCTCTTTTTGTAGACCATGAGACAGCAGGCAGATATTATTAAGATGAAATGTTTAATAGCTTCTTCTACTATTAAGATCTTTCATAACCATCTACAGTAGGTGACAGTGCCTAATGACTATTGTTCCCAGTGGAATTTTGAACCAATAATTTACTTAACGTATTAACTAGTGAACCCGCACTTCAGATCATACTTGCTTTCCTGGACCACACTTATTTAATAAGAAGCCTAAAAGGTTATACTGCTCATGACATTTTTATTATGTATTTTCCCTCTTTCAGTTCTCTCGTTTTTTGAGACCTTTAATATGCTGTGAACTCATACATTTCCCTTGGTGTGTCAGAGTATAGATGCTGGCCCTTTGACTGCTGTTGGCTTTCAGAGAGTAGCTGATTATACTTCAGTTTGTTCCTTTTCCCTCTTCTGCCAGAGCTCAGATTTACTTAGCCTTGTCCAGATACCAAGCTAAAGTAACAATGAATTCATAACTTGGGTTTGACAGGCTTCACTTTCAAGATCCAGTAATTAACTCTTCATTCAAGATCCAGTAATTAATCCAGTTATTAACTCTGAAAACTTACTCAAGCTGGTTAAGTGTCTTATGAACTGGAAAGAATAGACAAAATGCAGTGGGAATTATCTTCCCTTGGAAGGAAGACAGTCTTACTCTACTGTGTTTCCCTTATATGTAGTAGCCTGTAATAGCAAAAGAATTATGTTCACCTTTCTTTCCTGTCTTACAGAGTTGAGACCCATGTGCCCCATTTTCTTGCCTAGTTTGGGTGTCTGTGGCTAGTGGGATATATAGGTGGGCAATGCTCTTCAGCCATCCTGTTGAATCTGGATAGTTGTACTGAAATGAACTCCAGGCCAGTAAGATAACAACAGTATGACCATAGCTTCATGGGTAGGGCACTATATGATGGATAGCTTGAGTTCTGCTCCAAGGATTCATATTTTATTCAATGCTGTTTCATCATCTCTCCTTTCAACTGTGTTTTAAAAGGAAAAGAATAGTCCCTGCTTAGCTATTTCAAAGACAGGTCACAGACCCCTTCTTTGAGGAAAGGGCTAAAAGCTGTAGATCTGCAGCAGATAAAAGCATTTTCCTGCAAAATGTGAAGCACAGAGTAGGTCAGGGTCACATTTCAAATGCATCCTTGTGTTTAGTGTTTCCTAAAACGGCTGCTTTCAAAAAGCACCTCCTCCCCTGCCTTCCTTCATGGAACAGAATAAATTCTTGGAATACATTTCTCAAGAGCGTATGGAGGCCCAAGGAAAGATCATTGACTCTACCTTTCCCTTTTTCCTCTGTCTTTCTCCCTGCTAACCACGTGAAAAGTGTACACTAGTTACTGGGCGCTAGTCATTCTGGAGGAAGAGGCATGAGGAGGACCCAATGTTCCAGCGTGCCTAATCCTTGTGGCAGCAGCTGGGTGAGGATGGTCAGTCTCTCCTGCCCTTCGCTAGCTTCCCTGGCTGGGCACTGGCTGTACCACCACTGCTGGCAGGTCTCTGCTTACCCAGTGTGGCAAGGTAGCAATGAAACTGGCCTCTGCCAAAAGAGTTTACTCAAGAAAAAGGCAATTTTCCAAGAAATCTCTTTGTGAATGAGGACACAAGGCCTGAGGTTAGTGATGGGAGGTCATACAAGTCCTCTTTAGAGCAAGTTTGTCAGGAGTTTAACTCTCTTGATCTCCAAGTAGGCAATAAGAGTCCCGGATGAGAGCTGGTGTGCAAGGGCTCTTTTGCTGGAGCTTGGGCATGCAAGAATTTGTATGCAGGATTGAAATAGACAGTCAGGATGGTTATGCCAGACAGAGGAGAGCTGGTGAAATGGAAGTGTAGTGAATAGCTAGAGCATGCCTCAGAGAGGAAGTGTGTGTTTCTGAGAGCGGACACAGAAAACAAGAAGCTGAAGAGAAGAACTGGATTACCTTTAGAACAACCACAATACTAGTGTCTATCTTTAGAACTACATACTCATTTTAAGCATCTTTGAGTGCCCATTCTGAGGTACTTCACCCTCCTTGTGCACTGTTTGTGGAACAGTGGCACCTGGGGCAGGTATCTGGAGACCTTTCAGAGAGCCAGACATTTGAAAGTCCAAGTTTGGCTGTAGAATGCTGACTTGCAGATTTGTACTCCCCTTGTTGACCTTGGCTTTGATACCATGGAAGAGGAGAAAAAAGCTACGGGTAAAGCAGAAGAAAACAACACTACTTTAGTAGGACTCATTTTCATTGTGTGCTACCTAGTGCTGGTTGCTGCTCAACTGCTGGTTACTTTCTTCAGGTTTTTGTTGTCACAGAATCACATAATGATAGGAAGGGACCTCTAGAGATCATCTAGTCCAAGCCCCTTGCCAGAGCAGGTTTATTTAGGCAAGGCCACACAAGAACGCATCCAGATGGGTCTTGAAAGTCTCCAGAGAAAGAGACTCCACAACCACTCTGGGCAGCCTGTTCCAGTGCTCTATCACTCTCACAGGAAAGAAGTTTCTTCTCATGTTAAGGTTGAACTTCCTGTGTTGTAGTTTGTGCCCGTTTCCCCTTGTCCTATCACTAGGCACCCTTCAGATATTTATAAATATTGATCAGATGCCCTTCGCAGCTTTCTCTTCTCAAGGCTAAACAGCCTCATATCTTTCCTGATATGAGAGATGTTCCAGTCCTTAATCATCCTCATAACCCTCCACTGGACTCTCTCCAGTAGTTCCCTCTCGCACTTGAACTGGGGAGCCCAGAACTGGACACAGTATTCCAGATGTGGCCTCACCAGGGCAGAATAGAGGGGGAGGAGATCCTACCTTGACCTGCTGGTCACGCTCTTCTTAATGCAGCCCAGGATATCATTGGCCTTCTTTGCCACAAGGGCACATTGCTGTCTCATGGTGAACTTGTTGTCCACCAGGACCCCCAGGTCCTCTCCACAGAACTAAAACGCTTCAGGTGCTGCCCAGTGCTCATCCTCCAGCATTGAAAACCTAGTCAGGGTTCCCTCTACTTGTGTTTTGTGATGGAGAGCAATCTTTTTCTCCATTTTTTCTGAACTAGCCCTCCCAAAATTAGGTATTCTGCCAGCCAGCAGAGAAGATAAGGCTAACGTGTCATCTTCAACCTGATAGCTGACCGACATCATGTAAGCAAGCAAAGAATATCTATTTA